>VZTO01010802.1:141068-162581 GCA_013400615.1 Syrrhaptes paradoxus
TCTCTTTATTTTCGGGAGATCACATCTCCCCCCCCGCGGTTTTCCTCTCACCCTCCCTCGGCAAACCCGGCCCGGCCCCCCTCAGGCCGCCGCCGCCACCGCCTCACGGGCGTCCCGCCCCCCCCCCCGCTCCGCGCGCAGCCGCGCAGCACACTCAGGCAGTGCGTGACCATGTAGGGTAAACGGCGGGGCGGAGGGGGCGGGCCCGCGGCGCGCCTGAAATTAGTGTCGCCCAATGGCGACGCCGCTTAGGGCGGGGTGGGCGGAGCCGAGTTGCCGGCGGCAGCGCCGATTGGCCGGCAACGCAGCTCCCACCTCCTCCCCGCTGCTGGCCGGGCGGTGTGCGGCGAGCTATTTTTAGGGCGCTATATAAGAGGGCGGCGGGGTGCGCAGCGGCAGCAGAGATGGGTATGCGTGTGGTGGTGTAAGGGTTCTGGGCTTGTTACCGGCCGCAGTTACCGGTTTCGGCGGTTAAACTGCTGCTCTGGAGAGGCTGCGGGGCTGTCCCGCCAGGTCATGGGCACCGGAGGGGCTGGGGAAGGGGCCGCGCACTCGGCGCCCTCCGAGCTGCCCGTCCTCGCCGCGCTGTGCGCAGCCCTGTGCTGCGGTCGGGTCTCCGGGGGCTGAGGGTGGCTGGGCAGAGAAGAGCGCTTCTTGCTCAGTCTGGGGGGGCTGGGAAAAGGTGCCCAGCTGATAAGGGTGTTGGAAGGAGGCCGACTCAGGGAATGCACCCGAGCAGGAGTGGGGAGCACGTGGTGGGTGCCTGTGCACGGAGCCCACCGCAGCCCAGCTGCTGAGTTGCAGGCAGTACTGAGAGCTGATCCAGCCAGGCTAGATCCAGAAATGCTCGTGTGCTTAATAAGGCATCTCTTGTGGCATGAAACCAGGCTTTGCTGTGAGCTGAGCGCTAGTTGGGGTTGGCTAATAAGCTGTTTGACCTTAAATGGTTCATGTAGTGCAGAGCTTCCCCAAAGTTGCTCTGGCACTGGGCACAGTTGTGTTCTGCTTTTGGAAAGATTGCAGAACCAAGTGTGCTCATTTAAACATGATGGGGGAGGGTGTCCAGTAATAGAAGAAATATGTTCTCTTTGCTCTCAGATTTGGAAGGGCCTGTAGTCCCATCAGTTGCATTGCCAGGGGTGTATTTAGCCTCCAGGCTGCCAGATGAACATCCCCCTGGTGCCCTTTTATGGTGGGTTGTCAACTGTGAGCTGGACTGAGTATCCGGGCAAGCAGAATCTGCCTGGGCCAGTTAAACTATGTGGTTTTAGAGAAGTTGCATCACACTTTTCTTGCCTTAAGTAAGATGTGTCTGCTCCCTATTGTCTGTCTTCTGCACCCAGATGAGTGCCTGGGCCAGACCTCAGCTGATGTAAAGTGGTACAACGCCAGTAGTACACACACGTCTCATTGCAGGTGGCCCACTCAGATTCATGTAAAAGTATGAGGCAGCAAAACTCATCAGTGCTAATTAGTTAATGGTGTGTTTTCTTTCTTGGTGGTGAAGACAAATTGCCTTTTCCAAGACTGGGTCCATGTTAACAAATTTGAAATCCATGTTTGAAGAAAGCTGCTCAGAATAAACCTCTAAAGCAAGCCTAAGATAATGCTTGCACCAACCCCCAGTTCTTGTAGGTGCTGGCAAGCAGCATGCTCCAACTATAGAATAAAGCAGAGTCTGCACTGCACTTTAGTTTGAGGAGTCAAAATCTGGAGGAAAAGAGGGAAATTAAGCTGTTGCTGAAGGAACTGCAGTAATGGGGAGAGAATGGACATAGGCAGTTTTCTCAAACGAATGGTCTCACCTATGCAAAAACACTTATATTTGGGGTGATGGCATTGCAGAAGCAGTGAGATGGCTCATGAGAGCTGTTGCTCAGGCTCTGACCCTGAGGCGGCAGGTCTGGACATTCTGGGAGCAGCTCACTTGAAGACGGCTGTCTCCTGTGACCTGCTTGTGAAAATGAAGCCTGTTTCCCAGCCTTCACCTGGGGAGCTGTAGGTTGTCTCCAACAGGACCATCTCTGGCACCTTTAGCTTAGCAGAAAAGCTAGGTGTGAGGCTGGATATAAATAATAAACTCCTCTTTCTCATAAATATACCCATGAGTGTGTAAATGTGTGTGTTAGTGGGAAGATGAGAGAGAAGGTTAGCGCAGCGAGCGCTGCTGGAGAGGCCTTACAGACTGTCATTACCAATTCCAAGCATGCCTCAGTCTGGCAAAGTGACACCTTTCTTGGGCACCTTGGGAAGGGAAAACTTAGAGAGCTGGACTAAGATGGTCAGGTCTGGAAAGAAGCAGCACTTGGGTCCATCATAACACAACTCCTGTACTGAGAGGGTTGTGCAAGAAATACCCATTTCAGAAAAAGCTTTTCATAAGTATTTATCCTTAAGAGATTGTCAGAACAAGGCAATGCGCAGAGGCTTTTTCTGACCTAAGCAAGGAAACAGGGCTAAAGCAGTGAAGGTTTATGGTGCAAGCTACTTAAGTATTTATTTTTGTCTTCAAATTCTGTAATTCCCATGGCTGAAAAATATTTTGGTGCTATGCTGCTGGCCTTATTTAGGATAACTACCGCTTCAATATGTAGAAGTTTGGCGCTCTGATGTCCAAGCTCCCCTCTAACAGTGGCATAAGAGGAGACTTAGCCTGTGCAAGCTGTGGGTTGCTCATGCTTTGGTTTATTGCAAAGCTCAGTGTATACAGGCAGCCCAGGAGTCCCCTCTGCTGCGAAAGTCACCTCTGCTTGCTACTGAGTAGCTCTCATTTGAATCAATTAAAATCTTTCTAATTTTCTATCTTCTCTTTCTGTTGAACGTGTGTCCTGAAGGAAGAGCCACCCTCAGGGTGAAGGTTGTTGTCAGTTATGGAGCTCAGCTGCTTTACACCAGCAAGGAGCCCAGCCTGTGCCCAGGTTGCGCTGTAACTGATGGCTGGATCCAGTGAGCAGGTGCTGGTCTGCTGCTCTGGCTGGCTTCAGGAGGAATTGTGTCTGAGGGCAGGATTTTGGCTGTGAGCCCTGAGGTGAAGAGCTGGGCTACAGATCTGGCTCCTTGCCTGGGTGGTTTCCAGGCAGACATTGCATTTTTATTGTTTTGGATATTCTACTTTGGAGGTCAGTCGAGAAAGCAGAATGGGGTTGTTGCTTGGCAGAAGTAGAAAAGTCTAGACAAAAAAATGAATGTGGTGATACGCTGGGTATAGTGCTATCAGTCCAGCACTTGAGGTACTATCTACCTGTGCTAACCCAGAGGTAACAGAAGGCAATTTCTGCCCAGCTCTTCTTTTGTTTCCCAGGCTGTTCTGACCTTACTCTTGGCAGATGGCCATTTTCCCTGCTCCAGCCCAACCACACCACTCATGATGGGAGAGCAACGCAATCAGGCATGGAGGAGGAGCAATACCTCCCCACTGCTACACAGCTGGGCTCAAGGGCACAGAGGACTACACAAAAATGCAGGCAAAGGGTGCAGGCTGGACCTGCAGGCAGTAAGGATGGACATTTCAGCTATTGCACAGATTTGTCCCATAATGGGTAAAGAGGAGAGTCTGGACAGAGAGAGGATTTTTCAGGCCAGCCCCAAACTTCATCATCCCTGTGATTTGCTGAAATGTTGGGAAGATGCAGGGAGGTGGTATGGCTGGTTTTGCAATAGTACCGATGGGTCTTGGCACCTGGGAAAAGGGAAGGGTTGCATTTTTGGGATCAAGGGGCAATGGGAGTGGTTAGCCCTAGAGAAAGGAAAGAGAACATTTCCTTGTTCCTTCTGCTCTTCTAGAGAAAGAGGAAAAGTGACTTCACTGTTTCCTGGGAAGAGCTCAAATTTCTCATTGCCTGCCACAGGACCTCTGGCAACCTATTCTACCCTCTCCAAATTAGGGGCACAGAATCACATCTCTTCCTCTCCCCCATCTCAAATCAAGAGTTAATACAGTTCTTGTGTGCTCACAACCTGTGACAGAGATGTTCAGAGGTGTTGGCTCTTGAGTCAATGTCCTTCCCAGAGAGGAAGAGGCTGCGCCTGCAGGTTGGTAGGGAGGTTGTACTGCTTGTAAAGGCTTGCAAAGAGGAGGAAGAGCACCGAGAAGGCCGCTGGAGTGTACTTGGATTTGCTGCTTCGCCCTCTCCAGCAGTGGATGCAGAAGGCTATTGCTGGGGGAGCGAATAACTTGTGATGGTGGTTTATGGCCAGGTAGCATGGCTGGAAGAGGCTGCCAGAGGCACAGCAGGAGAGCTCAGAAGCCACCCTGCTGTTCAGAGTTGTCACTTCCCAATACCCAGATGTGTCAATGTGTCTGTATCCATGTCCACATTTGAGGAGAACCAAAATCCCAACAAACATCAAGCAGCTGAAAGGGAGACAACTTCCTTTCCCAGCATGAAGCATCTTTATGCAGGCCTCAGACATCCCCCCATTCTCCCTTCAGCTAGATACCCTCCCAACCTCTTGCCTCCTACTCAGACCTCAGTTTCCTTGAGAAAAGTCTATAGTGTTGGCCCTGCATCATTTTCTCATCCCTGCACAGCAGCGTTTCAGTGACCTGGAGGAGAGTTTGGTATTTCATGTTTCTTTCTGGTGGGTGCAGCCCAGAAACAGCATCCCAAGGGCCCAGGGGAGGTGGTTTGCCTTCCAGCCTCCATCTTGGGCAGCAGCATGGCTGTAGCTTGCAGCCATCACCTTCACCAGCCCTTGGCTCTGCCTGGATGGGACACGCTGTGAAGCAGGATGGTGGCATCTCCATGCTGAGCCTGCATGGCTGGAGGTGCCTCCTGGCCTCCAGCAAGCCATAAGCTGCTCCCCAGATTGCAGCGATGGAAAGGGACGCCAGAGCGTGGCACAGCAGGTTCCTGTGCCTCCCCTCCTTCCTAAAAGCAGGCACCATTTGGCTCCCCTTGCCATTCAAATCAGTGCCCTGCAGATGGCAATGTGTTTAATTGCAGGGCAGCTAATGAGCACCCTCCAGGATTAGAAATGAATGGGTTTAACCCATAATCATAGCTTAGGGCAACCAAAAGTCTCAGTGGACTTTGCAAGTTGATCACTGGCCAGACACAAAAGATGTTTGGTGGGAAAGCAGGATGTGCCATCCTGAAGCGGAAACATTATCCAGCCGAATTCCCTGGGCTGAGACAGAAAACAAAACCCAGTGCTTCAAAGGAAGGTTAGAACTCAAAGCTGAGTGGGCCTGATCCAGATCTGGCCTGGAGGCTTTTGACCCCCCTGTCCTGAAAAGGCACCCTCAGCATGTAACAGGATTGAGTTTCCACTTTGGGGTGGGAGTTTTCATCTGCTGTGGTTTGTTCACGTGCTCTAGGGGTTTGTATTTCTTGTAATCAATTTTTCCTTATGGCTGTGGCTGTTTGCATTAGGATCGGTCTCTGACTCCCAGTTTTCAAAGCAGGAATGCAAAGCTGTCCAGGAGAGCAGTATGGTGATGGGTCAAAGCTTCCAGAGGCAGATAGGAACAACCTCAGTGTTGCCAGTAGGAAACACTATTTCCTTTGGGTCCCACCAAGAGCTCTGAACCCATCTGGATTGAACCACTCTCTCTGCTGTCTTTTGAGTCCTCCCTTCTGCCCAAAGTGATCTGTATGTTTCTGAACCCCTTGGCAAGGGCAGTTGTTGCTATTCTGTTGCTGTTCAGTGCGTGACCTAAACAGTCTCTGATCGTATTAGTAGGCTCTCAGGTACTTCTACAGTACAAATAATAAATAATAATGAGCTGCAGGGAAGATCTCTGAGTCTCAGGCTCAGGCTGGACTCTTACAGCTTCCATGCAAGGTGTCTGCTTTGTCGACCTTTCTGGGCTGCTGCTGCTAGCAGTGCAGTAATGCTGCAGGAGGGTGGCCTGGGAAGGGGGCACCAGCCTTGGGAGATGCTGTGCTGCTGTTGGCAGACATGCAAAATAGACATTCATGTGCTGTGTCTCTGGGTCAGTGGCCTTTTAAGGACCAAGTTGGATCGCACTCAGGTAATTTATAGGAAACAATACAATAAACTAGGAGAATATTGGCATGGTTCAGCAGATGATAACTGGGGACTGTCTTGTGTTACAACACACATTACTCTGGGCAGAGCGTTGGTTTGTGTTGGCTTTAGCCAGCAAGAGCCATTTTGAGAAGAGCTGGTATTGCAGCACAGGTAGCACATGCAGCAAGGAGGGTGGCTGTGCATGGCTCTTCTGCATCACTGCAGCAAACACCCACAGTCCTTGGTGCCCGTGGGAAGGAGAAGGCTCTCCAGAAGGCAGGGGTTAGAGCAGCATCGCTGGATTTTTCTCCCTAGGCCTTTTGCAGTTGAGGGAGATGCATTGAAAGCAAAGCCCATCTTCATCTGGAAGCTGCAAGACTCCCTTACTGTGCTGTTTTCACATCCTCTTCAAGCTTCTCTCTTAATTCTGTTCCTTATGAGAAGCTGCTGAAGACGTGGCTCTCGCAGTCAGGCGCAGATGTGTGATTTAATAAGGAAATGCTGGAGTGAAGGGAAGCAAGCTGAGGCTCTGAGCTCGCATCCCAGAGTGAGTCATGCTGGGTGCACGTGAGCGTCCTGGCTGTGCTGCTTGCCTGCTGGACAGCTTTTCATGTTCCCCAGCAGAATAAAATACCTGGCTTGGCACAAGCACACAAATACCCCACAGCAGTGGCTAGGCTTTATACAAAGAGCCTGGAGCCATCTCACCCCCAGGACAGAGCCCTGGGCTGGTTTATCAGTTAAGCTCTACTGACATGACTGTTGTGGTTTATGAAGCCACAGGGACAGTTTTGTTAAACACCTGGTGGGCTGAGGCAGGGACAGGAAGGGTTTCACTCACCACTTAAGGTCATGGGCAAGAGACCCACACAACTTGGGAAGAACANCACTTTGTTCTGTACCTTCTACACCCCAGCAGTGCAGGGGTGCAGGGAATGGGGGGTGCAGTCAGTCCGCTGCTCCTTCCTCCTCAGGGGACGGCTCCTCACAGTCTTTCCTGGCTCCAGTGTGAGGTCCCTTCTCATGGCAGAGTCCTTCACAGACTGCTCCGGCATGAGCCCTTTTCCATACGGGGCCACAAGTCCCCCGACAACTGCCTGGCTCTGGCGTGGGCTTCTCCATAATTCCTACGTGGCGTCCTCCACGGCTGCATCTTCTCACAGGCTGCACCAAGGGACAAACCGTGCGTCACCATGAGTCTTCACCATGCTGCAGGGGAAATCCTGGAGATGCTTCCTTCCTCTGACCAGAGTGTCGTGTGGTCCTTCCTTTCAAAATCTTGCTTCTCTTTCCGCCACAGGTCTTCATCGGCTCCTGAGGAAACGGACTCTCCGGCGAGCCATGGCGGAGGCTTGGGCTATGGCAGGTCGGTTCCCAGAAGCCAAGCAGGTAGCTGGGCAGCTGGACCGGCCCACTCGAGCCAGACCCTGCCCAGGGCTGCGCCAACCCTATTGTTTCATGCCCCCTCTTCAATATGTCATTCGCAGAGGTGCCAATTGGCTCAGCCCTGGCCTGGGCTGGGTCCAGCCTGAAGCTGGAGAAACTTCCAGCAGTTTCTCACAGGGGCTAGATCCCTTCCCCCACTCCCCCTCCCTCTTACTAAACCCTTGGAGCGAGTTGGGGGGGGGGGGGATGTGTGTGAACCCTTAGCAGTCACTTACAGGGGCTGCCTTGCTGCCAGAGCAGACTTGGAGCTGGGGGAACGGGAGCTGGAGCTCCTCCCTTGCCGCCAGCAGAGCTGGAGTCCCAGGAAACCTTTAGCAGCCACTTATAGGAGCCATTACTGTGACCCTTCCCTGCTACCAGACAAAGCTCCCCCCAAAAAAACTGTGACAATGGCACAGGGGCATCACCTGGGTATCGCAGCTTTTCCCCCCAATAATGAGCATCTCTTTGGGGACTGCTGTTGTACAAAAAAGGATGGAAACAGCTTTTCCCTTGGGCAGCCCCTTCCCATCCCAATGGCAGATGCACCTCCAGGGCTTCTCATTCTCTCAGCCCTCATTCTGCTTGAAGACAAACCTTTGAACAAGGCCCTGCAGACAGTCTGTAAAAAAAATTGATCACAACCACACTCTCCTAGGGGCTAAGCTCTTGACTGGCAGGGAACTGTGGACTGCTGAAAGGAAAATGGATGTTCAAGAGGGAGAGTCAGTCTTTGGGCTTCTCTCCCACCCCAGTCTTTGTTCCTTGGCTTTGATTTCCTTTGAGGGTCTGCGTGGCTCTGTCTATAGTGTGAGCAGCACTCGGCAGAGCATTTCATACCCCTGGCCTGTGTTGCACGCTGCATCACTGGGTCAGATGGATAGCTGTCTGCTGGTGGAAAGGCAGTAGCACCAAGAGTGCTCCATTAATCCTGGGGTGTTGGTTTCACAACACAGAAGCTTGCGGGTTAAATGCAAGAGAGACAAAGCTTAGCCCACCGTCATGAAGCAAGTCAGAACCCAGAATAAATCCCATATCCTCTCAAATTGCAGATCAATGTGCAGGGACTGGCCTGTAGCTATTGTACCTCCTCCCTTGAAGCCCTCTGTGGCTGGAGAAGACCCCTGGCTGCCTGCCTCCATCTGGGAGCTGGGGGAGCTCTGCTGAGCCATCCTTTCCTCTGGGGCAGTGCTCAGCAGGGTGGCCAGCAGTTTGTCATCCTTGCCCTTCCTACCCATGGCAATTCCTGCCAACAGTGAGTAATTGGTTATTACTGTTGAAGCCACGGGGAATGTTATGAGATTATTTTATAAGAGGAGGGGGAAATCATTTTATGAAGTGGAGGTTTCCTGCCGAATGTGAGCTGGGAAGTTGTTTTTTCTGAGGAAAGAAATTAAGAGGTCATACAGATGATGAGTGGTAGCCAAGTCTTGTTCTGCAATGCCCTGCCTTGGGAGCTGGGTTGTGGGTGGCTGAGGGTAGAGATGCTGGGTGCCGTCGTGCCTGCTGGAGCTTTGCCAAGCAGAAAGCAGTTACCTGTCATGCCTGATGGATCCCTGCTGATTTCTGAAAGCAGGAGCTGAGAGACAGAGCCTTGGAGGAGCAAAGGAAGAAGGAGACACATGTCTCTCCAGAAACTCTTGAAGATTCTTGGAAGCAGGAGAGTGTGCTCAGCGGCAGGCTCGGTCTCTGACATCACTTTTTCTCCATGGCAACACACAAAGACATCACTGGGTTTTCGACAGGGGAGTCGCAAGGGCTTGCATGGCCTGGACGGGTGATGTGCGAGGCTGTCTTGTCCTTGCTGTCAGTACAGCTCTGCTAGGGAATGAGCTCTCTCCTGTTCACATGAGAAGGAAAAACCCTGGCCACAAGCTTCCCACCCTTTGGTTCCTCCACCCTGCACAAACCTCGGTTCACCAGGAGCCATCCGCAGAGACCAGCTGTGGGGGCTGAAACTCTGCCTTCTTGCATTTTTCAAGTGTGTAGTCCTGCCACAGAGAGTGCCCTGAGAAACCGTGACCCTTCCCTTTCTAGGCACTACAGCATGCATATATGTTTTTTTAATAATTTTTATGAACCTATTTGCTGAATTCTGCACAAATTTGGGTGGGGTTTTTTTGGTAAGTTGCCATGATGAAGCTTATCAGAGTATTCCTGCAAAAACTTTCACCCAGCACTTGCAATGTTAAGTGTGACTGTGAGTTCATAAGCCGGCAGGATTGCTAGTGTCCTGCCAAAACTGGGGATGCACAGTCCTTCTCCTTGAGGAGAGCGGCTGCTGCAGGAGCTTGATCCAGGTCCCTTTGAAGTCAATGGCAAATTTCCCATTGGCTTAAGTAGGAACATGTGTTTCAAGAAATAAATAATATGAAACATGAAAAGCGAGGAGCAGTATGGTCAGGGCATGGCCTGGTTTGACCTGTAGACTCGACATGTGTTTTACTGCTACATCTGCCTTCATCTCTCAGCCATACAGTAAGCAGTAGAAGTTTGATTTGTGTTGAAGAGAGCTATGTGCTAGTATCAGTAATCTACATTGTTAGCATTAATTGGATTAGGACTGATAAACTGTGGAAGTTTCTTTGTTTTCTGCTGGTAATTTCCACTTTAAATGGGGCTTGGACAGAGTGTGTGTCAGGGCGTACAGCCTCTCTGTTTGTCATGCATGTTTTGTTCCTGCTTTGAACAAGCTGGTAGAAAAGTCAAGGAATACAAAAGGAAGTAGTCTTTGGAAAGAAAACCTTAAATAAAGGCTTGTTGAAGAAGCTGGTATTTTCTGATTTGGAGCAGAGTAGACAGTTAATAAAATTGCATTGATGTTATTGCGGTGGGTCGATCCATATCGCTGACGTGGTGCATGTCCCTGGGCACAGAGCTTGCTGGCCACAGGAAGCTGGATGAGGATCCCGCGAACCCCCAGATGGGCAGGCACCATGGGAGGGTTTCAGTACTTGGCTTAGCCCGCGTGGTCACCCCACGGGTCTGCGCAGGACCAATGCAGACCTTGGTTGCTGCAACACCAGGCAGCAGTGCTGGGGTCTCTAGCCAGGTCTAAGTTGTCTAAGTGTTTGTTTTAATAAAAGCCATAGTCATGATGTTGGGGATTTATGAAGCAGTGCAGAGGCAGTTGATAGTGCAGGGCTTCAGCTGTGTGGTCATAGTGCAGGGCAGCGAGTAGCTCATCAGTGCTCTGCAGAGCATGTTGCTGGAGGCATCTCCATGCAGGACCGCAGAAGCAACGCGCCTGTGGCATGGCAGCTACAGCCACCTGGACTCAGAAGGGCGCCAACCATTGCAGGTCCAGCTGTGTGGAGAAGCACTGTGAGGCAAGCCCCTGCCTGCACAGCACATCCTGGCACAGTCCCCACCGGCCAGGCCACTGCGGTGAGGCTGGGGGCTCCTGTCCACTTGGGACCTGCTGCCTGAGGTCTGTGTCCTCCCGGCTAGACCAGCAGGAGTCAGGACGGCATCGCCATTTGTCTTGCCATTGATTGCAGGATGAACGCTTATTGAAACAATTGCCTCTAATAGCTTGGGAGAGGCCATTATGGTCTGCCCGGACAGTGATCTACGGATAATGGCTCCCTCCAAGATTTCCACACTCTCCTGCAATCCCCACATCAGGTCTGTTAAAGCTGACCTGCAAAGAAAAATGTTTTATTTTCTCTCTCTCCCCCCCCCCCCCCCCCCCAAAAAGAGTTTGTAGAGTTTTATGAAGTACCACTGTTATGGGTGCATTGGTCGTTGCTTCTTAATGGTAGCACAAAAGGGTGAGCCTGGCTTTTTGGGGAGTGGGGAGATAAACTTGCTTATATTTTACCTTAGAAGCAGGGGAACTGTCCAGCCTCCACTGAGCGGAGGGAGTGTGTGGGTCTCAGGAAGGGAGTCCAAACCCTTAACCAGAGGGACAGAGGTGCCAAGTGTGACAGAGGCACCTGCTCTCCCAAGCCCTTCAGCTGGACTGGCTGCAAAGGTCTCCAGCAGCAGTGAATTTTGATCTGAAGAACATGCATCTTTTTTTGCAATTAGGGCATTTTGTAAGAATGTACCAATCTGGACATAATTTTCATCAGGAAAGTCAAAGTGAATCATTTGGGCTTTTCTGTTTTGTTTTGGTAATGGTGAAATGTCTTGTTTTGACAGAGACAGAATTGTCATTTCTGTGAAGCAAAAATGTTTTATTTCCACCTTCTCATTTTACTACATTTTCTGCTAGCTATAAATACACTGTTCATAACAGTTATTAATTTTCATTATCTTTTTCTAGATGATATTTAACACTGTATCTAATTTTTGATATATGCTGTTCTGTTTTGACATCCTAGCCAAGTGTGTTTTTATTTTAGTCAAATGAAACAAAATTAAGATGCCAAGACAAAACAATTCACTGTTTATTGAAATAAAGTATTTTCTTGGGGTTTAATTGATTTTTTTAATTTTTTTTTTTAGTTCCTGATGGGGAATACAACTATATTCCAGGTGTGAGTCTGCAGAAAGCTGCTGTTTCCAGTCGGTATGCTCTTGAGCACTCTAGTCAGTGCTAGCAATTAAAAAACAAGCAAGCGCATTAAAACAGTATGAGCAAAAATAATTTTCCTTTTCAGTTAATGAGATTTCCCATGGAAGAAGAAAGAGAGGATGAAAGGCTTTGGTGCGACCTGTCGTGTAGCTCTTGTCAGCCATTGTGCCTAGGAAGTGACTGTAGGATGTCTGTGCTCGCAGTCCCCAAATCGTCAGCTCCCAGGCTGGAGTTTATGAAGTTGTACCTAGAAGCAACAGAGAACCTGGTATGGCTTCCTGAGCTAGAGGGCAATGCCTCTGCCTCGCACAAACATCCACCTGTGGGTGCTGGGGTTTCTGTTATCGGTGTTGCTAACTTGTATGGTGCTTTCATGTTAGGCTGTGATAATGGCACTTATACATCACACTTTGAAGATGCTTTTTATTGACTTAATGTGAATATTATTGCCATCGTTTATTACAGGAAAGTATCGCATAGTAATTGAAATACAATATGGTATCATTAATCACTCTGAATACAAAATGCTAACTTTAAACTCTTCATAGTCTATTAAATGCTCCTCTAACCATAAAACAATTTGACTTGCAGTCACATAGTTTACAAATGGCCAATGTTTAGGATTCGTGGTGACTGACATTTGTGTGTCAGTGTTCACGCGCTTGTGTTCCTGAACAATGTATTTTCTCTGGGGTTTCTGTGAAGGTGTTGGATCTTGCAGCTTTCTAGTTCCCTGATACAGAGGTGTAAAAGGATGCAAACTGCAGGTGTTGACCATTGTCTGTTTAGCAAACCTGGGATGTGCATGAGAATCTGAAGCACCCAGTGGGCTGTGTACAGTAAGCCGCCCTCCTAAAACATCGCTGGCCTTCTTTCCTTGAGATGCTTGGTGAAGGAAAACAGTAAAAAAAAAAAAAAAATCAGAAACTCAAATAGTGAGCTTTTAGGCAGGGACTGTTGAAATAAAGCCCATTTCTTTCATGGGATGCTTCTCTAAATTCTATCTCCTGTATCACTTGAAAAGGAAAGGAGTTCCCACTTTTAAAAATAATTTTCAATTACAAATAATCCATGTACCGAGAAGGAAAAAATAAACTGATATTGTAGTAGAACTATACCAATGCCATCCTCAGCTCTTTGGTCAGCTGTGGTAAATCCCCTCCAGGTCTGCCCAGCTTCTGACCTCTCCTCACCGCCCGCACCCAGAGAGGTGAGCAAAAGCGTTGCAGGAGCAGCTCCAGCCCAGCTTCCGTCTGCCAGAGGCAGCAAAGCCCTCCTCATTCAGTGCCCCTGAATTTTGGCAAGAAGCACCAAGTGTTGGCGTCAGGCTGTGCCCATCCCTGCCACCTGTGGCATGAGCCCCATGTGAGCCCAGAGCCGCTGTGGCACCTGCAGGGCCAGGGCAGGGCGTGTGTTGTGCGGCTGTGTGCACCAACCCCACGGGCATGCACAGCACAGTGTGGCACAGCACGGCACCGCCTGGCCGGGAGCAGGGCAGGTTGGACAAAATGCAATATTTTAGAAAGCTCAAACATTTGCTCCTGCTGCGGCTGTGAGAAGCACCGCTATTAAACCACTTACAGGAGCCTCAATTTTTACTGCCTGGTTTTAAAAGCATACTTCAATGGCATTCACAGGAGGGGAGAAGATGTGTAAGGTCATTTCACAGGGCACATGTTTAAAGATTTTCCAAGAAGAGCAGAGCAAGGTCTTTCTTCTGGGGAGGGAGGAATGGGGTTTTTTTAGCCAGAGCTTTTATTGTCAATATGTATTTTTAATAAAAGGAAAGCAATAGAAGCAGTAGCAGATGACAGAGCCCGCTGCTATTCAGCTGCTGACATTTATAAGACAATGCCAACATTTCTTCAAAACAGGCGCTTGCTTGCCACTACTGTATCGATGTACACTTTTATTTTATAACTGACAGCAGCGCGATGAAAATGATAATGCAAGAAGAAATCCCAGAGGCACAGCCCGGCTGTTTTGCAATGCAACCTCTTTCCCTTTGGCATCGTCTGGAGGCTAATGGTCCTGGATGAGTCAGTATGAAACAGCACGGGCTGCTCTCTCCTATGTACTTAGGGCTTGCTCCTTTTCCCTGTTTCTGGTGACACCAGCTGTGTATATCTTAATCATCTTGGCATGTTTACATTTCTTTCTCAATTATCTACAAACAAACCTGGGCAGTTACATGGCAGGTGATGGCTGGAGGGTGCTGGTCAGCTGTGAGGTTGTGTAACTGGTGTGGTAGGCACCGGAGAAGTGAAAAATAAGGGTACTGCAGGCTATTAAAGAGGAGAGGTAACCTTCTGAATAGCATACTGGAGCAGAATAGATTTAGTGCACAGGATCAATACAGACTGGGGGGCAAATGAATGGCGGGTGCAGATCTGTAGGCTTCAGCCCCCATGTCACCAGCTCAGAGCCCAGGTCTTTGTGGGGTGGGCACTGGGGTGCTGTGGGACTCACACTGAAAGCCCCGTGGGTAAGGGCTTTCCTTAGCTCACACTTGGGTGCCTCCTGGGTTGAAATGGAGGGGTAAGACTGGTTGCACTAGGTTAGAGCCCAGCCCCACAGATAAGCTCTCCATCAAGAATTTTTCATTGTGTAAGAATCGTCCCCGTGGCAGCAGGATGACCTTCACTCCAGGAAGAATGCTTATTCCTGGGCCACGTCGTATCGGATACTCCTTACCGCAAGGAAATCAATGTGGCAATATTATGATAATATTACGAATGAGCTTTTATTTCCATAAGAAAAATGAAAATAAAGAATATGCCGTATCTATTGATTCTTTGAATTTACATATTTGGATATATATGTTTGATGTCTGCCTTCTGTGTGCAGCTGTTTGCCAAACGTGACAGGATTTGTTTTTTAAACCTAGGGGTGAGTTCTGCCCTGTGCATTTAAAATAAGATTTCTCTGAATTATTGAATATGTCAATAAATAAAGCAGAGGAAGCAGGCAGGGAAAAACCCAGAGGTCCTTGGTGAAAGGAAGTTGTAGATGCTGGTAATAGGCTGTTACAGCAGTCAAAAGAGGAAAAAAAAAGGGCAACGTAAAAAAATGGAAGGGACAAAGAGTCGAATTGAGTATCTCTGCTCTGGCTTTCTCTGGATTTGATGGTAATTACTAGCTTGGCCCTGGACTGCATTTGTTCTTTTTCTGTGAATTTAATTCCACCTTGTGGCAGAGGGTGAAGGAGAAGAGAAACATTTAAATAAATGCCGCAGCGAAAGGAGGAGAGACATCTGTGATGTGTAGGTGTCACAGATGTCCCCAGGATGGGGGAGATAGATCCCAGGCTGGGGAAGCCCCAGAGGAGCTGCCAGCACCCAGGCACAAGGAGGGATAGTGCTGGAAAAACCCAAGGGACAGGAGAGGAGGAGAGGGCACACGCATGGCCAGTGGCAGGGCTGGGGGTTGCCTCCAAGTGCCTTGGCCCCAGCCCCATCGACCCTGCTGCCCTGCCAGCTCTTGGGGGAGCTGATGAATAAAACATGGCATTTTACAGGACATGTGTCATCGCAGCCCCAAAATTATAAAGTCCCTTACTCTCCTCTCAAGAGATCTTGTATGAGCAACCATCTAAATGAGTGTTACATTATTTACAAGTTTTGCTATTATTAAATTAATGTTACATTCATTGGGGCTTTTGTTTTGTTTTGTTTTCAAGGCAGAGCTGTAATTTGAGCAACATATTCATCAAGTCTGAAATGGTGGCTCCAATTATTTTAACATTCATTTGCCCATTCAGCTTCCTCTGCATCTGCTAGTTTCCTCCCCACGACAGTGTGTTGAAGCCGGGGATGCATTTGTGAAGCTCAGCAACAAAACCACCACAAGGGAGATGAAGAGACACGTTCCATCCCGACGCAGCTGAGGACAGCAGGACTCTTTCATGGGGGCAATAAGATGCTGGTTGCAAAGGCAGCACGTCTTTGCGAGCGGATTTCCTTTCTCCGACAGTGAGAACCCCTCCCAGTGTGAGAGCATGTGAAAACAGGGCTAGCAACTCCTTAAATTGAGGCAGGGCAACAAAAAAGAGCTCCATCGATTTGCTGGCATGGGAGCCTCAGTACAGCAGTCGTGTGCATGTGTTGTAGCAGCGCTCATCGAGGTGAGCGTGGGATAATTGGTTCAAATCTGAAAGGATGCTCTTGAGTGCTAGGTAAGCAACTATAACAAAGCATCAGCCATTCAGCAAGTGCTGAAAACAAGCCAGAATAGCTTAAAAAATTTGTTTCATTGTTTATTTTAATGCTGGAAATTTAAGCTTTCCTGACATGATCGTAAAATCTTATCATTTATTAATGTTCCTCAATTTGAGGCTGCATCCCGTACCACCCCCAGCCTTCTGCCATTCCTGCCATCCTCAGCCTGGTTCAGAAGCTGTGCCCCAAAAGGTGGCTGCCCGTGTGGCTGCCAATCCTACAGTGGGTGCCAGGACTCCCCTCTGCCCAGCCATGGACTCTCGTAAGGTATGGGGGGGAGAAGTGAGCTTTCAAATTAAAAAATCAATAACTGTGGTCTCTTTTTCATTTGTCTGCTTTCTGAGCCTGTGAGATTCACTTGAGATTTTCCTTGTGACCACAATAGCTAATGATATGATTTAGGTTTTTTATTTTATTTCTTTTTTCTTTCCCGGATCAGATGGGAGGATCTCGCCTGATTATTTGCCCACAGGAGCTAGGGCCTCTGGGGTAGGCACAACCCAAACATTGCGGGGCTCCCCGTAACACCATGTGAGGAGATGGTCCTGATGCGTGAGCTTCCTTGTAGGACCACACTGACATCCATGGGATGAGCTCTGTGAGCCATCAGGGAACCTGATTTCATGCCTTTCCTGGCACACCCTCTGGGGTCTCTGTGCTGGTGTGGCAGCACAGAAGCCCTAGGGCACATTTCTCAGGAATGGGCTGGAGCATCAGAAGGGTGCATGGCTGGTGGGGGGGGGTGGGTAGTGAGGGAGGCAGGACGGCAGCACTGAGAAAGATAATGAAATGTGGCCCTGGAAAGACCCTCAGCAGTGGCTCCTCAGATGTCCCTGCGCTCTGTTCATTAATCTGTGATAATTAGACTTATTTGCAGAGGTTAACAGCAGTGGCACATGGTAATTAACCACTCATTCCATGCCGAACAACTCATAAAGCTTCTTGTGTGCCATGGATCCGGCTGCAGGTAGTTTTGATGCTGGTGGGTCCAAGCGCTGGAAGCTCAGAGCCTCTCACCCAGGGTGTTCATGTCCCCCAAAACTGCCCATCTGTCCTGGACCTGCTGCAGGGACAGGCTGCAGGAGGGGGCAGGAGGAAAACAAATTAGAACCTTTTCTGCTGTTTGCTCCCGCCCTGGCTTGCCGGCCAGCCAAGAACTATAATTTCCCCAGGGCAGGGACAATATTGCCCCAGCACCTGCAAGGCTGCTGCTGCGGGCAGGTATTATGGCAGGGTGGGTGGGAAGGGAACAAAGTGCCCCCCAGTTTTGCAGGACATTGGATATGGCATTTGGGCCACTGAGGACCAGCCCTGCTGCAGGTCCTGCTGGCCAGCATCAGAACTGTGCTCAGCTGCATCAGCCTGGGATTAGGGAAAGTGGAGCAGAAGGGTGGATTTCGGACAAGATACCCCTCCTCCCTTTTTTTCCCCTCTCCCCCTCTCTACCCCCACATTCCCCCAAGCGAAACTGAGCTAATTAGTCAAATAGATGAGGATAGGCCAGGCGGGGAGAAGCCCCGTTGTGTGTCCTATATTAGTAACTCGCGTGGGAGTAGCCAGATTGGAAGGAGATTGAAAGGGAAAATTGTAGGTGTATGTCGGAAGATAAGTGGGCTAAGCCTTTCCCCTGGCTGCTCCTAGCACAAAAATGATGTCATCCTTCTCTGTGGCTGGCCAGCCGCCCCGCATCAGCCCCCCGCTGCGTGACGGGCAGCGGGATGCTGCTCGGGGGGTTTCAGCCCTGTGAATAAATGATGAGCCACTGGTGGGAAGGAGCCAGGGCAGGTGCCTTGGGATGCATTAAAGCAATTAGCCAGGAGGGAGAAAGGAGCAGCATTGGTTTTAGCCCCCAAAAAGTTGCATGGGCAGCTGCACAGGGGGAGCTGGGGGGGAGGCACAGCCAGGGACAGGGGTTTCAATAGGTGCTGACTGTGTCCTTGTTCCTCTGGCTGCCTGCCCCAGCTGCTGGAGGGAGTGGGGGCTTTGTCCTGCTCCTCCTTGCCCAGCCAATGATGCTCCCACCAGATGCAGAAGGGCCTCGCTTGCCAAAGTACAGCCACTGTCTCTGTGGGCTGAGTTGCTTTGCAGGTCACAAGGCTTGAATCTTCCCTCTCTTACATGGAGTTTAGCACAGGTAACTTCTCTTCCCAGAAAGTCACAGTGTGCCAGTGCCAGCCCTTCTTCCTGCAGACCTTGGATGAAAATCCTTGGCAGTTAGAAATCCTCTCTGCTACCCTGACCTGCAAAGTCTACAGGACCCCAGCTTACTGGGGTCCCCAGATACTCAGAGGACTTTTGGAGCAGGCATCACAGAAACGCACTTGGTGGCTCTGCCGCATGTGCCTTAGAAAGTGCCTTAAACAAAGGAGCGCTCCTGCTGCTACAGGAGGCAGCAGCATGATGGGGAATTTTCTGGCTCACTAATGGGGCAAAGCCAAGTATTTGGGGGCCCCATGTGGTGATTTCTGTTCCCCTTCCGTGACCCATGGTGGACCCCTTCAGCAGTGAGCATCATGCCGGCTGGTGGAGCGCTGTCCTGCTGCTCTGGTGTAGGCAGTGGGTGTTTGCCATTAGTGCCTTCACCCTGGGCTGGCAAGTTTGCTTCAGTTATCAGTCAGGTGGGTGCAGCTGGTGGCTGGGGAACCTACAAGACCTGAAGCATCCCTGCAAAGAAACGCAGCTGTTGCTGGTGGCGGGTGCAGCAGCGGTGCCATGTAAGGTGCTATGGCTTCAGGAGGGCAGGGACTGTTGCTCTGCCCAACACCCTGCCCAGCACTTTCTGGCTGGCACTGGGGAAGGAAAGTTCCCACGCTGGTGGCAAGTGAGGTGACAGTCCAGTCCTCAGTTCTGCCAAACCTAATTTCCTGACCTACTTTTATTGCATTTCACTCCACAGGGGTGGAGCAACGCCTGGCACATGTCCTGTGCAGGCGGCACCTCTGCATGCAGGATGGCTCTGTGCTGGCCCACTGGGGAGCACCGCAGCAGCAAAAGCTTCCAGGGGAAAAAAAAAAGGGAAGGAAAAAAAAAGGGGGAAGCAGAGAGTATCTCCTGCTGACACCGTGGACTCATAAGTGCCCATCTCAGCCTGTGAGACCCACCAGCCCAGCTCTCAAGGGCAGAATACTGTGAGCTGTGAGCCACGGTGAGGGCACTGAGGGATGGCAGGCCCTGGCTGTTCCCATCACTGTGTTTGCTGCTGTTGCCTTCAGCTTCAGGGCAAGAGCTAGGTAGAGATGCTGTCACCATTTCCAGGGCTTTTTTTCCTCCCAGGTCAAAAATCTTGGGCCAGGTGGTTTATTGAGGGCAGTCGCTCCCCATATGGCCGCCTCTCCTTGCTGGAGCTGGGAGCAGAGCAGGCAGTACCCACTGGCTCCGGGCCTTGCAAAGACGACAATGAGGAAAGGAAGCACCTCTGCTGCTGACCTCTGCTTTCACAAAGAAACATCTCCTTGTACCTGGGAAAAATCACATGGGGAAAACTGTCTTTGCTGACAACTCCAGGGCTGTTTTTGCTGGTGCGTTGTCCCGCACCTCTCCCTCTCTTCTCTTTTCCTCAGCCCCCTTCAGCCACTCGCTCTCACACTTCCCTGCAGCCCTCCCTCACAACTCTTCTCTCTGCCTGCTCTCTGGGGCAGTGCAGCTGCTCGTGCTGCCTTGTGTGTCTGCAGTCTGCATATTCTGTTCATTGTTTCAGCTCTTTGGGGTATCAAATGAGTTCCTCAACTTCTTCATCCCAAGTGACAGGACAGAAGAACCTCCACGGGTGTAACGCACAGCTTTGCTGGTGCAGAGGCTTTCCAGCTCACAGGATATGCTGTTGTATCCAGAAATTAAAAGCAAAAAATAAAAGCAAAATTAAAAGCAAAAATCCTGAATTAGGCTGGGATTTAAAAACTAGATAGATTTCCCTTCAACTGGAAGCATGTTATGAATAAGTCTGGGAGGCTCCTCAATCCTGGCTCTGGGCAGACCCACCAGGAGCCCAGGCACATCCTTGCAGATCTCTGGGGTTTTTTTTGGTTCAGTGACAGTTCATTGAACAGGAGATGAAACATTTCAGGCTGGCATTTGTCAGGGAATTTCTGACTAGCTGCAAAAATGAATGCTTGCATCTGACAGAAAAACATAGATAGGCACATCTGTAGTGATGGGAATAAGCATCAGGAGGACAGTTTTCTCCCAGCTTGCTGTCAGGGCTCGGGGTTCCTGCAGTCCAGGATCTCCTCTCACCACCTGTCTCAGCAAAAAAGATGGTACACATCCCAGCACACACAGCCCAAATGCAAGACAAGAGTGCTGTGCTAGTGCTGGCTTGCCTGAAAGAGGCTTGTGCTGACACCTTATCTCCATCTCTCCAGCTTGGGGGTCTCCATTCAGATACTGGCCTGGTGTGGCATGGCTCTGCCTGCAGGCTCTCTGGGGCTTTTCTTGGGTACCGCAGCTCTGCTGCTGCTGTAAAGCTCTGCTGCTGTGTAGCAGCTGGTGCTGCTATATTTTAATCATAATTTGGTCAAGGGTGACTTTGAGTGAGGGTGGCACTATGGGTCAACTTAACACCTTATTATAGCAGTGAGGAAGTTTGCAGAAGCACTCTGGAAATTATGCCAAATGGTGAAAGCACAGTTTGAGGGTTAGCTGGAGCCCTTCCTCTGAGCCACACTTCAACCCCTTCCTGGAGCCCATCTACACACCCACAAGGGCCAACTCACACAGAGGGAAATTGTGTTTCTGGAAATGTTACCAGTGACCTCAGTTTTCTGAGGTTTGAACACATAACAAAGCATTTTCATTTTTTTCTTCCATCTCTAGCTCCCCCCCTTTTTTTTTTCAGAGGCAAGGTGGACCATGAGAGCAATAGTAACTAGACTGGGACAGCAAAGAGAATGTTTAACAGCATGAGTACTAACAATACAGACCCATCTTCTGAGCCAGAATTCCAAAGAGTGATTTTCTGTGAAAAGACAGAGATAATGCCAAACAAAACCTGTTCCTTTGTGTGGCCTGCAGAATGAAGATGAGTCCAGTGTTTCAATTTTTATTTCCTGGAAACTGTTTCCCCGTTTTCCAACCAGCTATTGCAAAAGGATTTGCCATTAGTAACTGAAGAAGCTTCACATCTGGTCGAGGTTTCACCATCAGACAAAGAGGAGGACGTCAGCAAGGCATTAAATGTAGATAATGGATTATCAACAGGGAGAACAGACCTTCAGGGGGTGGGTGTGGGGAGGGACGAGGGCATAGAGGCACAAAGAGGCACAAAGGCGGCAAAGTGAGACATCTGAGAGGGCTGTGAATAGCTCTAGGGGGTCTTGTGCTCCCTCCTTGGAAGAGGGTGGCTGATCCCCTGATGCCTCCTGGACACGAGGGGGG
>VZTO01010802.1:162596-200093 GCA_013400615.1 Syrrhaptes paradoxus
GGGAGGGCGGGGCAGAAATCAAATATTAACTGGTTCATGCTCCCAACCTGCATGAGGAAGAAGACTAGTGAAGCAGGAGGGACACCAGTGAAGCCTGGAGAACAGCAGGAAGCCATGCAGAAGCCAAACACTAAATTATTAGTGAGCATGAGCAGCAAAGCTTTCAAAAGCAGCTTTGACAGAGACACTAGCAAAATCCCCAGGGTAAAGAAGAGCCTTTGTTAAAATTAGTGTAAGACCCAAGAAAGCAGCTTTGGTGGATTCAGAGAGCAGCCCTGGGATGGAAGAGGGTGAGGGGGAAGGAGCCAGGAGACAATGCAATGCTTAGAAGCAGCAGCAGGGAGACCTAGTGGAGCTGAACAAATCCAGGGAGGAGGAAGATTAGCAGTTAGTTATGCTGCTGTCCTGACTGTGAACCTCTAGCCTGGAGCAGGACCCCAGGCAGTGGAAAACCCAGAGCCAAGGCCGGCAGCCTGGGCGGCCGGTGCTGGAAACTGTGCCCAGAGGAGCACTGCCGGAGCAGTGGGGCTGGAGCATCAGNGCTGTGCCCAGAGGAGCACTGCCGTTGGCAAACACCGGTTCATGCAGAGCATCTGGAGCAGTGGGGCTGGAGCATCAGCGAAGGCTCTGCCTGCCACAGGGCATGGGAACCATGCCCAAAGCCTGGCTTTGAGAACCTGTCCTGGCTGGATCCTGACCGTTGGACAAGCATTTCATGCCCCTCCTTACCCCTTCCCTTCCCTTTGTGCCCTTCTTCCCAGGGAAGGCAGCCAGGGCAGAGGCAGGATGGGCCCCCCGCAGACTGCCGCTGGCATGGTCTCTGCCCAGGCGGCAGGGGACCAGGGTGTGCTGAGCCCCAGCACCTCTGGCACTGGGGTGACAGGCAGTCCTGCTACTTGGGGACAACAAAAATGAGCACCAGGCATGTGGACATGTGCCTCTTTGGAGACACTGCCTTACTGGGAGAGGAGTGCTCCCGTCCCATGGAGCCCTGATGCTGGGCTCCCCGCTGCAGGTTGGGCCCTTCCCAAACAACCGCTGCCCCTCTGGCAGCCCCAGGGGATGGGCCAGTGGCCCCACAGCCCTGAGAGCCTCTGGGTGAGGGAGAGCCCAGAGAGGCCCCCATATAAACCAAAAACCGGAGAGCAAGAGCCAGAGCCAGGAGCAGCTCAGCCCCAGGGCACAGGGAGGGCAAGCTGGCCAGGAGATGTGGTGGGCAATTGCTTCTGAAGGAATTGTTTTCTGTCCACAGACCTTCACCATGTCTCTGATGCCTCACATGCCCAACAGAAAGGGGAGACCCCCAGGACAGCCTGAACTGCAGGTTATTTGGCATTTGCAGTGTTGCCTCAGAGACCTCTTTGGGATCATGGGGTCTTATGGTTGGTCCCTTCGGTATCTCCCACAGTGCGAATGCCAGCTGGAGCTGGTCCTTCATCCTCTCAGTCCTCCTCAGTCCCCACATGTCAGCAGAGCCTGGTGACAGTAACCTTGTCCCCTCAGGAAACCTTGCTGGAGAGGAAGCCATGGAGGGATGATGTGTGATGCTTGAGGACCTGGGCAGAGGAAGCCTCATCTTCTCAAGCAGCAGCTGGGGCTCTCTGGCCAGGGAGCGTACCTTGCTCGCGGCCCACACCAGGAGCTCTGGGGTCTCAGGGACAAGGCGACAGTCCCAGCAGCTGTCTGTCATGCTGGATGGGGCTGGCCAGCTGAAGTGAGTGGATTTGGTCAGGCTCCATCCCTGGAGGACCCTGCCAGGACCACTGTGGGCCTGTACCCTGCTCTGTCCTCACCGCTGTCAGTAGAAGCAGCACGGTTTAAAAGCAGCTTTGGCTTCGCCTCCTCTGAAAGATGGGCCCTGGTCCAAATCCTACTGACGTCAAGAGGAGCCTGGTCCCAGCAGAGGCTGCTTGAGATGGTTTTGATCTGGTGAGGGCTCATCAGTCACACCAGAGCTCCAGAAACCCCAAACAAAGGGTGGCTCAGCCCTAAGTATTTGTATGGCCCCATTGCCACAGTGTCCAGGAACCTCAGGCTTTAAACACAGCCATCCTCACGGCAGGCAGCGGGGAGAGGGAGGGATGCGTGTCTGGGTCCCAGGCAGGGAAACGGAGGCACAGAGGCCAAAAACCACTTGCCTGCAGCTGAAGGGAAGGAGAGCTCATGGGCTGTGAGCCTCCCAGGGCAGCCCCATCCCTCCCAGCCTTCACCTTACCCGTGCTTGTCAGGGTCAGCAAAAGGCCGATATCCGAGTCTCTCAGGTTGCTGAAGGCCGCTTTGGCGTCTGTCTACTCCCTGCATGGGTGTGGTGATGCCTGCAGCCAGGCTGTGCCATGGGATGGGGCAAACAGGCAGGAGCCATCCTGCTGGATGACAGGAGCACAGGACGGGGAACAACAGGCTGTGAACAAGCTGTGGCAGCAGCTTACCAGCTCTCGGGGCTTTTTTTGGAGGAGGCCCAAGGATATGGCTTCCAACATCAGGCACACAGCGCACACAAGGGAGGCTGCCTGACCCGGGCGAGACGGGTGGTTGGAGGACATGGGGAAGGGAGCCATGGGCTGTAACAGGAGCCGCTGCAAGGATCAGGCTGTCTTATTCTGCAGAGATTGAGCTCACAATGCTAATGCTCTTGGTACCTTTCCAGCGGCATAGGAAACAGGGATTTGCAGGAGCGTCCGGCGGGCGTGAGTCAGCACAGGCAGAGCTACAGCAGCATCCCCAGCCCTGCACCACTGCCCTGCTCCTGCTGCCAGCATGCTGGGGACTCTGCACCAGACGGCAAGCACTGGTGGCTGGCAATAGCCTTGGGCCGCCAGCAAGGGCTGGAAAAGGTGGGAGCATCACAAGGAAAACCTCAATGCACAGAAGAGCTGTGTCAGCCCCAGGGGGAGTGGGTTTCTATTAGTGACTAAATTCCCTGAGTTATTTTACTGTCAACTACATGTACCGTGAGTCAGAAATGACCCCAGCTCTTAACAGTAGCTCTGGAAATATGAGAAAGGCGAGAGGAGAGGGGTGGGGGTGTCTGTGCAGGGGTGACAGGGATACAGCTCCGAGGACATGAGCACGGATGGAGGCAAAAGCCTGCACAAAGGTATACAGGCTTCACACCAGTGGCCTCTGATGGGAGGACAGCCATGAATCCTGCCCCAAAATGGGGTGCAGGAAGGGATGTGTTCACAGGAGGACAGCACTTGCCTCTGCCTGCGGCTCATGGAAGAGCAGAGAACCCTGCACAGCTGAGGCAGCCCTGGGGGCATCTGGGATTTGGGACTGGGTTTTTCCTATTTGGGTTGCTGTCTTGTAGGTATCTTCTCTGTATGACAAAAGTTCTGGAAGGGAAAAGCTATTAAAGATTTTTCCTGTTTGCTGTTTTGGTTGATGGAAGTGATAGTCAATATGTTTTAATGAAGCAGATGGAGGATGAGGCTGTGGAAAGCATACCAAGGCAGGGGGAAGCACACCGAGGCTTTAACAAATGCTTTTTATCTAAAATGTCAATTGGTTATTGAAATTAAGTGATGTCAATAACAAAACAAACAGAAACACCTGACAGTAAACAGCCTCCTCTGGTTACCTCTCAGAGGCTCAGCTCACACCGTTGTAATTTCTGTAACTGCGCCATTTGTGAGTCCTTTTGCCTCCCCAAAGTCTTGAGGTAAAGCAAGGATCCACATTTCTAATGCCAAAAAGTAGCTTTATAAAAATACCTACTTCCAGGTCTTTTTATTCAGCACAGGGAAGCAAGCACTGGGCATGAGCCCAAATTGTACTTCTTTTGTGGGTCACCTTTAAGAATTGAACAAATGGAGGATCTCAATATTAAAATAGAATATGACTGGAAACTTCATCAGCAACTGAACTTCCCTGGCATGCCTCCAACCTTCCCTGATGGTTCTGCTCCCTGGGACACAGAAAACCTGGAGCTTCACGAAGCTATATTGTCCAGGAATCTGCACTGGCTGCTGGAAGAGGGTCCAGGCATCCGCTCGTTGTGCCGGATGCTCTGTGCTGCTGAGATATGCCCTGACCTTTACAATGCTGGGCCTTAGAGGGTTAGGAAAATCCTGACCTGGCTGAGGGAAAATCCTGGTGCAGACATGAGCTTTGCAAGGGCCCCCTCCTAGCTGTGGGGCTCATGCATTGGCTGGTGCCCCCATGGCAAGCACAGCCACCGGGGGAAAGCGGAGATGGGGAGAGGGGTCTGGGGAAGGGGTGTGCAGCAAGAGAACAGCCTTCCCACCCTAGCCACCCACCCCTTCTCTTATCAGTGATGGCAGAAAATCTGCTGATGGCCTCTGGGGATGCTGTATACTTGCTGGGTGCCGGTGCCTGCCAGTGGTTCAGCAAACAGGACAGCAGGCAGCTCCCTCCTGCACCGTTCTCTCTCTGGTAACAGGAGATCTGCTGAAACAGCTCCTTGCCAGTCTCTCTCCAGGCTCTGGAGGTTGAGCTCAGGCTGAGCAGCTGCTCAGAGGGAAGTGAAATCCAAACCAGCCCCACGGTACAGTCAGAGCTGGAGGGGCTGCCCGGGCGATCTGGCTAGTGGCAGCAGATGTGGTCCTTCCCTGGTGCCACATCTCATCCCTTCATGTCAAGATGTGACTTCTTCCTGCAGTATTTCAAGCCACATCATTGCAAACCAGGATGGCAGGGCTGTTTCTCTTGGGGAGAGAGGCCTCTTGCTTCCCAGCTGATGGTGGTAGGAAACAGTACTTGGGCAATGGCTCTTTGGACACCTGTTGGAAGGAGCTCAGTGGCCTGACCCCACCTCAGCTTTTGCTGCAGTAGCAGCCAGAGCCCTCACCTTAAATCCCAGCAGGCAAGATTATAGCATCCTGCAGGCTGGATGAAGCTGGGTGGTGAGAGGGGACAGACCTGCCTAGTGACCCAGCTCACTGGACATCAGCCCTGCTGCCATCCCCCACCATCATGCACCCCATATCCCCTTGCAGGCTCTGTCTGGGGGCCTTTCCTCCATTTCCTTGCTGACTTCTGCCCGTAGCGCTGACACCAGGCTCCTCTCCTCCTTGACCCCCTCTCCTCTTACCACCCCCTCTGACTCTTGTCCCAGGTCTAGACAAGCCACCTGCCCCCGCCCTCTCTCGCAGCTGCAGCCTCTCCTGGCAATGGTGATGTGCTTACATCCAGAGCACATTATATAAATCCTGGATGTATTCAGATTTATAACTTAATTGTCTGGTTGTAAATATTTCTCTTTTCAGCCCTTGTGCAATAGGCTTGCCCCTCCTCTCCTCATTTATCTGTTACTATGAATATTTGGTGGCTGGCTGCAATGAGAGGTTTAAATACCTAAGTTTATTCTCCAGTTCAGGTGCGCTGGCTGCCCTGCTGATGCTGGGGAGCTGCACAGCAGCTTGGGCTCTGGGAGGGCTGGGGGGCTGTGCACAGCTATGGGGGGCCAGGGAGCCCCCATGTACCAGTATGGCCTGTGGGGCGAGACCCTGCAAAGGCACAGGCAGTGGCTGGCCTGTGGGAGGGCTTGGTGAGGATCAGGGCCACCCCCGCTGCTGCCTGCATGCCTTGGTGGCTCTTCCTTTCCTTCCTCCACTCTCCTGTTCTCACCGTGTGTCCCCATCCCTGCAGGGGGTAACAAGATGCTCATGGCATCACCCCTTACAGCAGGTCAGCTGGTGGAAAGGAAATGCATCCTGACGGTGTTTGCGCAGAGGATATAAGTCTGTAGGAGAAAAGGAAGAGTTGCCTTATTTCTCACTCGGGCTGGCTGCCAGCTCTGCAGGTAGATGGCCACTGTGGTCAGGGCTTTGGTCATGTGTTGGGGCTGGCTGGCTGTGAAACCCAAGGTGAGCCCAAAATACCCATAGTCCCCATTCCTCACTGCCTTGACGGCTTGGGCTCCCAGGTTTGCATGGATATTCTCTCCCAGCAGGTCCAGCCCACTCAGACATTGCCCACGTAACACGTCTCTTGGCAGTGCCGCCTCATTTTCTCCCCCTCCCTGCCAGGCACGTGCCAAGCCCAGACAGCCCCAACAGAACGGTACAAGCCCAGTCCCAAATTCAGTGCCTTGCGTTGCACGTGCAACTTAGATCACTGAGATCTAAGAGCATCCAGCTGACTCCATCCAGATTCATTATCGGCACCTAGGAAAAAAAATCACATCAAATTGGTGGGGATTCAGCTTGGTTTTTTCCCATTCCTGGCTCTGTGTCAGGGGAGCAGAGCAAAGGCAGCCCTGCCTGCCCCTGCCCACCCAAACCTGCCCTGACCCTTGTGCCAGTCAGTGCAGACTTAGTGGAGGGCATTGGAAATACAGCAGTGCTTTACTGCCATCCCTGACGCCATTATTGGGACAACAGAGCTCATAGCCAAAATAACGGGAGGAAAATGCCCTCTGGAGCAGTGCATCTTGCACACCTGGTAGCACCTTGTGTTGCTATAATTTGTCAGGGGTCAGGAGGTCCCACAGGAGCCCAGCCTGTCTCCGTACACAGGGACTTGCAGCTTGCATCGCTGCTGCCTGCCCTGAGCACAACGTGGAGGCTTCCAGGGCATAAATAATTCAAGAGCCTCGAAGAGGATTTCTCCCCCCTTCCTCCCTTCCCTGGCTTATAACGAATGTTAATTTAATCAATCGGCAGTAAATCTGGCTGGTTGCTGACTCACGGCAGACGGTGCCCCTGCAGGCTGTAGCAGCAGCTTCCCTCCCTCCTTCAGAGATGAACAATGCAGGAGCCCACTTCCTTGCTTTTCACCTTTTCACCTTTTCCTTCAAACGGAGACAACTGCAAAATACATCTGAGGCTGCAGGCAGAGGTGCTGAGAAGCGGGAAGCCCTGGCTCCTGGAGGCTGGCTCGTGCCTGGCCCTGGCTGTGCAGGATTTGGGGCTAATGAGGCCACAAGGTGCACGGAGCCAAAAGGTGCAGCACTGGCACTGCCAGCAATGCCAGGAGTCACCAGCACCAAGGGGCTGTTGCAATATCCAAAAGCCCGGCATGTGATGTTATCCCGGCAAACTAAGTGGCTTACCATGCTGATGACCCCTTATTTCCCAGCTGGGGGGAGCAGGACCCTGCCAGGGGTTTGCCCCCCACCCTCTGCCCTGCTCCACATCACGCACAGCCCCGGACAGGCAGGCGGGAGCAGGGGGAGGCTGAGGGCACCAAGGCTTTTGGGAGCATGGGACAGGCACAAGGATTGGTTCTAACAGGGAAATTACTTGCTGGTCTTCACCCATCCTGGTAGTGCTGGTGCCTGCTCAACCGAATACAGGTTTTATTCCGTGTCTGGTTGAGGAGATCATTTAGAAATGGGACGAGGGAGAGGGACAAATCTCCCTATGAAGGGCTTGGCACCAACATGCAGCTGCATGAGGGTGTTAGTCTCTTGGGCTGATGGAAAAATAGGAAAAAAATAGGAAAGCATCAAAACAAAACTGTCTAGAAACAAATATGAAAGTTCCATATACTGCTAAAATGAGCTCACTTTTTTGCACTTTTATCAATCTCCAGAAACATTTTGACCTGTGTGACAGTGGGACAAGGAGAATGTGACGAAACCAAATTGGAAATTGTATTTTGAAATGTTTTCCTAAATGAAAATTGGTTTACAATGAAATGGATTTCTTTTCTGTTTGAACATGTCCATTTTTGCTTAAAAAAATCAATGACAGCTTAAAAAATTAAAACATTTCTTCGAAAGTTTAATGGGGGAGAAAAAAAAGAAAAGCCCTTCCCTGATGAATTTACTATTTTCATCAGATAAAAACTATTAATATTAGCTAAAAGCTTTTACTTAATGCGTTAAAAAAATTACTCCAGTGGCCTTTTTTTGCTGAGATCAAGAGCAGTATGTTTAATAACTGTTACAGCCTCTGTCAGGAGACTACCTCCTGCCTTGGCAGAGGATGGAGTCAATTATCTAATAGGTCCTTCCCGTCATGGAACGTCAGGCTTGCTGCAGGGATGCTGGGGCAAGGATACTGGCAGTACCCTCCCATGGGTGCTGCAAAGAGGGGGCTGTGTTGGGAGTCCTGAGGGGTGCTGCTCCCCCTGGCAGCACTGTTGTAGCTTGCTTCCCCTCAAGGAGGACCAAGACCTAATTTTGAAACAAATAGCAGAAATCAGCTGCAGATGGGAGTACCTAACGTTGGGATTTTCTGCAAAAATAAGGGGCAAATCCCAAGCTCCCAATGAGGGGTTTGGTTTAGGCTGGTTTTAGATTAAGATTCCTGATACAGCTGAAAAGACCTTTATTCTTCATCCGTCATTCTGTGTTTCCTCTCCCCCTCATGCCAGGCACCTGCTCAACAATTTTTGCGGACTTGTTTCTAAAATGCATTTGTGGCTGCAGCCCAGGTTTGGTGTCTTGCACAGACTGTGCAGCAGAAACCACCTCTCCTGGCCTTAGTCTTCCCTCTGTGCATTGGTCCTTGTCTCCCTGGGGAAGGGGTGGTATCCTTTTTGTCTCCAGTGCCATCCAGCCCAGGACCAGCAGATAATTAGCAATGGGAAACAACACCATGACTGTTCTTTGGATGTCACTTACCCTGAAATGGGAAGCGGACGGGGCTGTGAACCAGCAGCCGTTGATGTGGGGAGGACTCTTTCAATACATTGATTTTGTACTGCACAGCTCCCTAAGCAGTGTGCCGTTTTTGCTCACAAAGCTTTGATTCAGCTAATCAGCACAATTATCTGCAGCGGCATATCTTGGGGCTCTCGGAAATTTAAGGGATTACAAAAGTCAATTAATATATTACAACATATATTTGCCAGCGGCTCCTTCCCAGCCTGGGCCGTGGCACCTGCCACAGGGATGCGGGCACTACTCCCAGTGCCGCCAGCATCTCCCTCCTTCTCCAAAGGGGCCACATCCACGCAGCGTTACAGTTACTGTGTGCTGGGGTGAGACTGCTGCTGTAATCCCATTTATTACCGCTGTAAGCATTACCTGTAGTATTTCTCTTCTCAGCTATGGGAGGAATGAACGTCTCTTCCTTAAAGAGCTCCATGTCAGTGCCACCAAGCCAAAGCATAACCCAAGTAATGGGAAGGAATATCCTGACCTTCAGTTCTGTTCGTTTCTTTGATGCATCTTGAACTTCTGTGGCACCTCCACAGGACACATTTAGAACAACACCGTCCCAGTGTCCGCAACACCAGTCAGTTTTCCCTGTCCCTCCAGATCATGTTTTAAAGCATTTTAAATTGCTCAGTGCTTGCAGAACCTGGTTTCCCTCTCCTTCAACAGGGTGGTTTCCAAGGCAAGTGTCACCCATTGAAGCAGTGTGTCTTTTCTACTGCTCCATGTGTCCCTGGTGTTGGGGAGCGAGTAGTCCCTTCCCCACGGATTTGCTCTTGAGGCAAAGCACACACATGACACGGTTTCTGTATGATTTGAAAGCCCTGCTTTTAAACCTGCTTGTAGAAACCTTGGATTTCTGCTAGACCACAATGCTCTGGAGGGGAGCTGCATGGCAATTAAAATGCTGCCATTGCTCTGTTCCAGCTAGAGGTCCTCTTAATTGCCAAGTCTTCAAGGCTTTTAAACTAGCCTCTGGTGAAAGACTGCAGCAACGTGCGGAGATAGTGTGTATTCACATGTCATCTCACGCCAGCAACCATCAGAATAGCTACTGCGCTGCAACCACGTCAGGCTATCATGGCTTGCTTCTTTATGTCTTTTGTCACTGTTGCTCATTCCAAAGAGCTCGGCTGCTGTTCAACAAAGCACTTAAGGCCCTGCTTCATTTGCAGTGAAGTCAATTCCCTTTTGTGGTGCTGCAGCATGTCTACATTAAGGATTTGTGTGGAAAGCACACCAGATCGCCGCTTCTGTTGCTCCTCCCAGTCCAGGCAAGCTGGAGGCGATGCTTTACCCTCCAAAGCACTGCAGAGAGCAGGGCTCTTTAAAAAAAAAAAAAAAAAAGTGTCGATATTTCACACAAATTCTCTAAGATATGCCTATTTAATTTAATTTATTCTTGTTCAAAATTAGGATGAGCACTTCCATACAGATTCTTAAATTTATTTCACTTGCTAAGGAACAGCACAATACTGTCACCCCAAAACTTGGTTTAACTGTTCACCTTCCTTTTTGGGGGCATTCCTACTTTAAAAAGAAAGAGGTGCCACATTTTCACATGTGCACATCCTCAGCACATCTGCTGCTGTTTTTTTCCAGGGTCCTGCCTGGGGACAGCCAGGTGTGTGGGCTCCTGGCCCCTGCCGCACCAGCATGGCTGGAGGCTGGCTTTCCTGACAGACGGCAGCCCAGGGGAAACACCGCTTGGTGCAAGACTGAGCTTTCTAAAGGGGCGTGCATCTAAAGGGGGACACGGTCTGGGGAGAAAAAGACCTGGACTGGTCTGGGTGACTGGAGGAAAATTATTTCCATGTGCACAGAGGTTACTGCCTGCCTGGGAAAGGGATACAGAAAGGAATCAGTGCAGACATCCTTGCAGCTTAATGGCACGCAGAGAAAACCAGTGTGGGAGGAAGAGGAAGGAAGTTTGCAGAGATGAATTTGGGGAGGCTAATTTAAATAAATCCCACAGAAGGGTTTTCTCACAGGAAATATATTTATTGGATCAAGAAGGCAATAAACTGAGCAGATGATGCTTATCGAGGCTTCCAAGCTCAGGAGGAGAGGGGCCAAAGGCAGCCAGAGTGATAACATGGACGACCTCAACAGTTATTTGCTTTGAGTGAAGCGCTGAAGTTTTTACATACTTCTCAGATGCCCTGTCATTCAGCCACTCTCCTTGCTATAAAAAAGGCTAATTGATGCAAACCACATTTTTTCCACCAACGTATGCCAAAGCAGCCAGTGTATTGTACGCACACAAAACAACACTTAGGCTTTTGCATGGCTTGAATTAGATGGATGACAAGAGCTACCAGGGGGAGTCAATTAAGCTGCAACCTTGAAGTCAAACTTGCAGATTTTATAACAGCGCCTAGTAAATAATGGGTACTTGCACTTCTTTCACTAAGAGGCACCAGCATATGTCTTTGAATATGTTCTCCTGGTAATTGCACAGGGAGCACACATATTTGGTCCTGTTGTCTACTATGAATAATGCATAGTGAGGAGGGGGGAGCCAAAAGCACTGAGCTGCTTGGTTTTAGATGGACTTTTTTATCATTGTTATTTAGATGTCACAGCCGTTCTCCTAAAGAATTGTCTCCTTTGTCACTGCAAAAGTGCGCTTATTTAGGAGAGGGGGAAACAAAAAAATAAACCATGGGCTAAAGTTAATCTGAGATCATCCATGCAAATTGGCAGCTGAGGTTCAGATGTGAAAATCTACCCCCGATAAAAATTACTAAGAGGATTTCTGCTGAATTTTGTTTTTCTCCTGACTCACTAATCCATGCTGGGGCAAAATCCTCCCATACGGTCTTGTTTAGGTTAAGTAACGTTAATAATCTTAAACTGAGGATGGCGGGTATCGGGACCCATTTTAACCGTGTGCTGTTGCTGACTGCTGATGCGCTGCTCACAAAGCGGAGGCTTTGCTTCTCCCCTTGGTGTTTCCCACATTTGCCTTAAATCAAAATAGTTAGTCAGCACAGCTGGCTCCTTTGCTTTCAACCTGCTGGGTTTTTTTTCTTAAAACTCCCACTCAAAAGGCAGAATCAATTAAAAACCCAGGAAACCCAGCAAGCTGCCCAGGGAAAATACAGACTATGTGTTTGCAGGCTGAGATTTGGATATCTTGTAGGAGCTAGAGCTCCAGCTGTGTCTGGATTGTACCTTCGCAGTATTAGCATGGAACAGGAGTGTCTTTTGGAGATGTTGCTGTGCCGGCTCTGCCCAGCACCAGCAGCAGCGGCAATGGGCATGCAGTGATTCCTCCCAGCCACGCAGGTGGCTCAGGTTGCCATTTCCAAGGAAAACTTGATGCCAGTTGAAAACCCTGCTAGCTAGTTAGGTATTTACTATACACTTGTTTGCATCATACGTAATATGATACAAGAGTTACCTCCAGCAGCAGTGGTTAAACTTGTGCAAATGCATTTAAAGCAGCTGAGGTAGATGTTGCATGTGTCAACGCTCATGTATCCAGTATGCAATCATTTGTCCCTTGTAACCCTCTTTAACTGCATCTTTACAGCACATACAAATTGCTTGCTTCAGTTCAGTTAAGCTAAAGGAGATTGTTACTTATTAATGCAAAGAACTTTTTTTTTCTTTTTCCTGCAACAAACCTGCCTGAAGCCCTTTGGGGATCCTGAACAGTGTGTGCTGAGGTGCATCTCCCAGCATGGTTTCGCTCGGGGCTTAGGATGAATACACACCAGCAGCTGTGGCTCTCAAAGCATTGCTTAAGGCAGCTCAGCATGTGGGGGTGCTGGGCCAAAACCACCAGTTCCCTCCCTTGTGACAGGACTGAGGATGCCATGTGGCTCACAGTGAGGGCAGAGGAGAGTTGTATACAATCTGCTTATTGTGGGACTTGGTGGCAGGCCGTGGAGGGAGGGGAAGATGCCAACACCAGTCACCACCTGAGCACCCAAGCAGAGTGGCCACACAACACCGTGGGGCTGGGAGCGCTGCCCCAGTGTGAGGCTGGGAGCAAGGACCAGGACAGCCACCCCACATCACCACCAGCCCCCCTTGGACACCCATCCCAGCCACGCAGAATGGGGGCTGGAGAGAAGGGAAATGGCCATTTGTGGCCTTTCCTGTATTTTTCAAGGGGATTTGGGTCTGCCTGCTTTTAATTTCATTAAAATCACAGATATTTGGACACATTCCATGGCTGATTGAAAAATGAGGGGGCTAGAAAGGATTATGTGAAAAAGTTGTCAACATATTCCTCTTCCCACACTCTGCTTTTCCTCCAAAGTGCCCTGAAAACTCCAAAAATGTCAATCAATAATAATTAGCACATTAGACACAAGAAAGAAAATTCAGGCCTGGGAGCCGCCACGTTCCTCCCCCCGCCCCCGCGAACACTGCTGCAGCATGCTGCGAATCCGTCGGGTACCGCTGCCAGCCTCAAAGCCTTGCTGAGGGCGTAGGAGGATTTGGACGTGTCCACAGCCTCAGCGCCAGCTCTGGGCACCGGCAGCCTTGGCAGCAGCAGCCGTTTCTTTGGATGCTTGTGTCCCGCAGAGGTGCCCCCAGGGCCCTGGGCTCCCGGGGGGGGTCCTGCTGGGGTGGGTTTCTGGCCAGGTGGCTGGAGGAGGGTGGCAGCACCTCGTCCTGCAACTCACTCCCCTGCATGCCCAGGGGATGCAGTTTGGCAGCCAAAATTAGCATCCAAGCAGAGCTACAGTCAGGAACTGTCTTGCTTGGACAACCTGGAAATGTCAGGACTGTGTTCCACCTGCTCCCATGAGCACAGCTGTTGATGCAGCAGCAATTTTTAATTCCACAAGACATCTAGTTTTCAGGAAAAGCTTAGAAAGAGCTGCCAAGGCTTGTGCCAAAGACATTTTGGAGTGAAAGAGCATTTCTGCCCCGCCACTGGTGAGTGCAGACCCCACCGCTTGCTATTAATCACACATTAGTGACTCCTGGCTCCAGTACAGCATTTTTTTCTCTAAAGAAATTCCCCTGAACTAATGAATACTATTTATCTAGAGTGTTTCAGAGGCCTGAATGCGTCCAGGAAAGCATCCCTGGGCAGACGGGCTCAGCTCTGCCAGAGGGAGCTGGGGGCACTCCGGGTTCAAAGTCTCCTTGATGTGTTCTAACATTTAGGCGCCTGTAAAAAGCCTGTGTTTTCTGTAGGAAAACTGACATTTTATTGTCATCTTACGAACAAAAAAAAAAAAGGGGGTGCAGCTTACAGGTTCAATCTTACAATGGTCCCCTTTTACCTGGCAGCAAACAAGTAAAATGCCTTTAGTCTTCCTGCAGCATGGTGGGATTCCACTGGACTTGGGGCTCTCACAGTAACTCTTGCTCATATCTCGTGGGTGCATTGCTCAGCTGCAAGGGGACCTGGGGCTTCCAGCTTCTGGTGGCTGTAAGTAGCTAACACCACCCTGTTTTCCAAACAAAAGCCGGCACTCATGCACGTGAGCACATCCCCACAGGCACCCGTGCTGCAAATGACGCAACTGATGCTGGGAATGCATCAGGGCCCTGGAGGGACCTGCTGGCAACTGGTGCTCCCAGAGGCTGTTGTCTCCAGCCCTGTGCAGCAGCAAGATGCTGCGGTCAGATCACCAAGCTTGGGGGATGTCACAAAATCAGGATGAGCCATGTAGCTCGTGGAGTAGCTGATATATTTCACTTTGAGGACTCTGAGTATTTTAATGAGATTTTAATTATCCTGTGTTTTAATTATTGATGGATTGGTCCCCCAGTGAAGCAAGATTGACAAAAAGAGTGTTTCAGGACAGAGTAAAGCCCATCTGCATCTCTCCAGGAGTTAGTTGCTCAAGGCACATTCGGTAGGGCTGTTCCCTGTACACTAAAATACGGGCAGTGTGGAAAGGAGCTCGGTTCATTACTAAACACACTGTAGGCATCAGTCCATCCGGAGGGACGCCTTTAGCCTTCAACATATTTACCACTGAAGACCATCGATCATCAATATCCAGAGACAAAGACTTCTGCCCTGACCCTCGGCTGGCAGTCACCTCCCCTTGGCAGAGCCCAGGCTACCTGCGCCCAGTGCTGGTGCACAGACCTTCCCAATCTCTCTCCCCTTCTTCTGCCACCTCCCACCACTCCCCTCGCACCCCCCTCCTCCTGCCCATGGCCTCTTTGCTGCCCCTCTTTGCTGCCATGCACCCCTGTCCCCTGGCGGTCCCCATCCCCACAGGTTGACACCTGCCGCCACTGTGCTGACACTTTGCTTTCACAGGGCATTCAGCCCCGCTCGACCACATGTGTGCACTGCAGGAGAGGCAAAAAACACATGGCCCACAGAGGCACGGCAGGGGGACAGAGGCCATCTCTGCCCTGTCCCCAGGGACACTTCCAGGGCTGTCCTGGGCTGCTGGAGGGGTCAAGCACCACAAGCAGACAGCTACGCACCTGCACCCATGATGTTGCCCAGAGCAGTTGTGCATCCATGCCCAGCATACAGTGCTTGGGATGGACAAAGGGACCATGGTACAGCACCCCAAAACCTCCTGGTCCCACAGGCAGTAAAGGCAGCAGGAGGGCTCAAGCTCGGGCAGGGGCAGAATGGCAAAATTCTGATATAACAGCCCATTTCGGCCATCACATGGAAAGGTGGGAATGAGGGGATGGGGTGAAGCACTGGCTCATTTATTCCCAACCCCCCTCAAATGTCCGCATCCTCCTCTCCTCCAGGCCCAGTGCTGCCCAGCAGGATCTGCACCACTGGTCACATCCCGCACCCTGGGGACACTGGGCCCCTGCCCTGCCCTGCAGTTCCCCCCAAACAGGGAGGCAGGCACTTCAGTTTAGCAGCACAAGGAGTCCCACCGGGGCTAATTATAACTCCTAGGATTTTATCAACAATTAGCTCAGCACGGATGGTCACATTTCTGCACAGCGCAAGCTGTTACTGTCGGCTGGGCTGGTAATAATGCTGGCTACTAATTTTCCCAGCATTTCCCATTATAAAACCTTGCTTTTGGTCACTCACAGCATTGACAAACTTTTAACGGTTTAGACAGAAATTCTCCATCCCAAGAATCTGCCTCCAAGGGGGTTTTTTATGTCTGGAAAAATTTAATTCAGGCTAAGAGAGAAAAATTGCTTTGCTCATGGAAAGTGCACTCTGGTTGCAGGCAGCTCTGGGCTTCCCCTACTTCGGCTTTGGCAACTGGATGCTTTGCAAATGTTTTTTAGCGTATGTAGCTCATGTAACTCCCTGCTGAGCAACCTCAGGGGCTGGAGGGATGTTGTGCTGCTCCCTAACAGGGCAGGAGGTGGCCACAGCATCATGTCACCCCGGCTTCTGGCTTGTTGCTTCTCTCTGGAGCCACCAGCGCTTGAGGTTTGCTGCCATTAACTGTCATAATGCCTGGCTGCCTCTTTCTGACACAGTCTATATGGAGAGAAACCCAGCGCTGCAGCTGGGCGTGCGTACCTCACACGGGTCTGCACCCACGGCTGCTAATGCAGGAGAAAATGCTGGCAAGGATGTCGCCTCTGTCAGAGTCATGAGGCACCGAAGGAGCCGCGCAGCAAAGCTCAGTGGTGTCAGGGCTGAGCGGCTCCGGTTGGGGAGTCCCCAGTGGCCCCTGGGTGATGGGACTGGCTGGAGCGCGGGGATGAGGGGAGCTTGGGCAGGGAGGGAGGGATGAGCATCTCCTGAAATGTGTCAGGGAGGAGGAGGAGGAGGGTTTGGGATGAGCAGAGGTGAAGGGCAGTGCATTTCTCCACACCACATTGCTGCAAGAACCTCCAGAGAGCAAAGGGGTAAAGATGCAGAGAAAGCTGGGAAAGAAAGGGGAAGAGCTGATAGGGGAGAGCTAGCAAGGAATGAAAGGACAGGGTGGAGACAGAGGGCTGGCAGGATGATTAGCACCAGATGGCAGGTATCAATTATTTACCATTTATGTACAATAAAAAATACACTTTAAAGATGGGAAGAGCACAAAACAAGCTCAATAGCAATTCAAAAGCATATGGAAATAGAATGCAGCAATTTAAGGGGTTGTAATAAATGTGCATCGTTGGTTGTAATGCCCCTGCAAGAATTACAAATGTTAAGCTTTAGTGAATTCCACTTAAAAATAAATGTAACATAAAAAAGAAATTAGATACACAAATAACTTTACATTCAGGCATTTATAAAAGAAAACCTGTTTGCAGCGACTAATTAGAAAAAGGGTTCTAATGAGCCTCACTTTACCTTAGAGACAAGGCTGAAATGTGAAATGTGGATATAGGTATGGTGGGTGCCATTAAAAGCTCAACTTCCGTAACTTTCCAGTGACTTCAGAAATGAGGTATCTCTTTTCCAGAGAGAGGAGCTGAAGTTGTGGTGCCGTTAAAGCTCCACTGTGTCTGGAGATGCCATCTGTACCCCTCTGCACACACCTGGATGCTGGCACTATCTTCCTTTAGTATTACCACTATTACTCAATCGCTGTATCAATACCTTAATGTTGACTGGTGGGAAAAGAGGTGACTACCTGAGGCTTGAAATGTGCAGCTCCCAGTGAAGATCCTGCATTGCTGTAAGGGGTACTTTTTGGTTTCCTGTAGGACGGGAATTGTTCAAGTTGGAAGAATGATCACACCTCAGTGAGTAGTGCCGGTGCCACCCGAGCAATGCACTTTGAGTAAAGCAGTGTGTCAGAAACAAAGGAGGTGAAAACAGATTATTCATTTCTAGTGGATTAGAAACTTTCCATCAAAATATCATTAAACTGATCACTTCCCACAGAGCATTTACTTTTCACTAAACAGCACTTTCCAATGGCAGCAGTGTAAAATGAAGGCAAATCAGCAGTGCCCTTTGGTCTGCTCCCCCCCCCCCAGATTATCGGGTACAACTTTGAAGTTCTCCACAAATGGCATTTCACTGGGCAGAGGCCTGGGGAAGGTTTGGTCTTCGCTCAAATTGCATTTTCCCCCCTCCTTTGCTAAGGAACGCTGGTAACAACAGGAGCAATTGCCAAGAGGGGGCCAGCCTCGTGCCCTGCAGTTTCTGTCGTGGAAAATTGTGCGGAGAGGGGTCAGATGTCCCATGGAGGCTGTGGGCTGCAGGGCGATGGGCAGGGCAGCTGCTCCCAGCCCAGGGCAGCCGTGCCAGGTGAGATAGCAGCAGCAGGGCTGCAGGATGCCAGCATGGGCCATGACCTGGCCACCTGCGTGGAGCAGGGAGATGCCACTTGCCCCAAAGTTCTTGCATTTGCCTTGCATGCTGGCATTGCTTCCATATTTTTAAATATTTAATCTTTGCAGCCTGGTTGCCATGGGAACCTTCACACAGAAATCTGCGCTGTGGGTTAATGGGAAGGATCCTTCCCAGGGCTGGGCAGGAGCTGGATGTACCCCCCGCATGGTGCCAGCATGGTGCCAGCCCTCGCCGAGGGGCTGGCTCTGCCCAGCTCAGGCCCAGGGGGGTTTTAGTATCAGGCCCTAATGCACTGTCACCAAAGGCTTGGGAAACCCCCTCCCTAGCACTCAAATAACTCCTACTGAAAGGCATGGGAAGCCTCAGAATACTTATTGTGGAAAAAGCTCTTTTCCATAATCAGTCTCGGGAACGGCTTCTCAGTGGCTGAAGATGATCGTTCCCTTGTTCCTTTCAACACCCCTGCAAGTGGCGGGGGACTCAGGCTGGGGACACAGAATGAGCAGCACAGAGGTTATCAGCAGGGCTTCAGCCCCTCCGACGTGGCCAAAATACACCAGAGCGTGTGAAAAGACAATGCCGCTTAGGAATTTCATAGTCCTTTGGCAGACCACCTTTCAGCTTTTCTTTCTTTATTTTCTGGTTTGTGGTGGGAAGTGCTCGGCGTGCTGTGGAGCATGAGCAGCCCCACCTTGTACATGCTGGCAATGAGCATGAACCCCCTCCAGCAGACCCCCACTCCCACACCATGCCCATAACTCATCCTCCAGCCAAGCTACTGGAAACCGCAGTCTGACCAAAGAACAGACTGTTCATCCCATACAACTGTCCCAGTCACTCCCCTAAATTGTAGAAAATTTGACATTACTTAGCCCTAACTGGGAGCAAATTGATGGCTCTTGCTCTGCCTTCCTGGCCACCTTCCCCTTGTGTCACCCAGGGAAGGCAAGGAAGGTGTGACTGGTCCCCCCTGCTCCCGACCCCTGCCAGCGGCACAGAAGAGGAGAGGGCTCGTTCCACACCACCAACACTGTGCCTTCCCTCTCTTCTATTTTTAGACTTCTCCTCCCGCTCTTGTTTAAACATATTACCTAGATCCATAATATTCGCCAGCTGGGGGTAGTAATGCTGGCTCCCAAGGTGCCTGCGGCATTTACACAAAATTAGGCAATGGAAGGAAACGGTCTCAGCAATTATGGGAGAGATGATGGTGAGCCAAAAAGAAAAATGTATGCAAAAGGTGTGCTCTCCTGCCAACAAATTAGGGCTAAATTACAGAGTCCAGGAGTCTTCAAATTAGTTAAATGTTGTATTACAAATTTAGTTTCAATGAACAAGTTAAATAGGAAAACAAGCTCACTGCCTAGCAGCTACTGAGCAAGGGGAAGCATTTTGCAGTGACAACCTTTTCTCCTGTCACCAAATGACACAGGTGAAAAAAAAAAAAATTCCTTGGTGCCCACACTTGCTGCCCTCCTGTGCCCTGAGCTGGCCCAGGTGCCAGGGCAGGCTGGCAGTGGGTGGAAGCCACAAAAGCCTCTTCCAGGTCCTCCGCAGCCCTCTCTGAGCCTTGGCACATGCTGGTTATTCTGTGATCTCTGTGCCTCCCAGCCAGGGCCAGCTCCAGCTGCGCTCAGCTCTGCTGTGGCTGCTCGCAGGCACACTGGCTGCGGGAAGCAGCACCGGGGCACAAGGCATCCCCTGGCACCCGTGGGTTGGGTGCCGTGGCCATCGGGAGCAGGTCTGCCCTGATGCATCCCCTCCGACAGTGCTTCAGCAACCAACCTGCCACCGAATGCCCTTTTTTATTACTTTACAACACAGTTTTTCCTCGAATTTTATGGCATTTCATTAAAGCTGCCAGAAGGTGATACTGCCCCGTTTCCAGAAGTGAAATAAATTCAAGTTTTATTGCTTCTGGAAATGCTGGAACAGCTGTCAGGACATTTGATGGATTTTCTCAATTACAGGACTTGTGGAGCATTTTATACTTACATCCGCGCCAAAGTCTAATATACTGTACGAGATGTTTGTTCCCCCCCCCCCGCCTCTTATCTCTTTGCATCTCCCTCCCTAATAATGGTCAACTTGTTATTTTTCTCTTAATTCCTTTTTTTACTGCAACCGTTTTTCCTCCCCAATAATCACCTAGCACTTTCCTTCTTTATTTCCCAATAATGCTTAACTTTTCTATAAACACAGGCGGTGACTCCAGAGCTAGCCAGTGCCCTGGTGGTACCTTAATCAAAAGAGCATGCTCCTCCAGACTGGCAGCTTTCGGACTGGGGGGCTTGGGGAGAGGGGTTGAGCAAGAAGGGCTGACGTTCTGGGCTGCCCTGTGCCTTCTGGACACAATTTTATTGGAAATAAATCCCCCTCTCTAACCTCCTCCTTGAATTCTGAGCTTCCCAGTGCAGGCAGCATCCCAAACACAGGGACCTGTCCCCATCCGCAGGTCCCCCTATCCAGGGCAGGGAGTGCAGGAGGCAGCTTTCAGCTGTCTCCACATTCTCCTAAAGACATCCCTGACAGATGAACACTCATCTCCCAGTGCTCCCGAGGGAGCCCTGCTCATCCGGGCTGCTCCAAGGACTATTTTCCAAGTGGTCTATATGAAATAATTTCTCAGGCTCTTCTCCGCCCTGCCATGTACCTGACAGTCTGTATCGGCTCACACACTGTCACGAACACATCCCATACTGATGGAGGCGTTTCTCCACGTTGTGTCTTTCGGAAGGATGCCCCACCAAGGCTTGGGGATTGATGGAGAAACGAGTTTTACCCAGGTGAAATTATCTCGGCTTGCCAATAAAATGCATGAGGATGCCAAATTACACCTTTCCATTCTTTCCGGCTGTAATCCGAAGTGGAGCAGCAGCTCAGGGTCTGCAGCTCCCCGAGGCAGCAATCAGGGCAGGGGGTCGGACGGGAATGTCCCCTTACAGGCAGCCACATCCTCCCTGAAAAGTGAGGAAAGGACTGAGGGCGGCAGAGCTAAGCGCTGTTGAAAAGGCTGCTGCTGCTTTGTGCCACTCAAAATCAGCATTGGAAATTGGTGCCTTCCTCTGAGGATCCAGGAGAGGAAATCCTGCAGAAGCGAGTGCCCCAGCACTGCGTCTACCGCTAGAAAAAGTTGCAATCCTCAAAAAAAGCTCAAAAAAAGTGGGTTTTGAGAGTTGCCTCATTTAACCCAAAACTTCATCTCTTGGAGAAGATGGGGCAGCCAGGGGGAAGGAGGAGGCGTGCACTCCTGTTGGAGCATGAGTGAAACAGAGTTGAGATGAAGCTGTAACCCATCCTATTGGAGGTCCAGCATTTGCACCCACTTTTTGCCGAGGTCAGGCACCGCCTGGGTTTCCCACTTACCCCCCACATGCTACCCATGAGAGCTGACAGAGAGGTCTGAAGAAGCGAAGAACACCACAGATCCTCAACAGATGTCCACAAGCCAAGGTGTGATCCCAGATTTATTCAAATTAGAACAATTAAGGCAATTAAAGGCAAAGAAGTACTTGGGGAAGGGGGGAACTACTCCCAAACAGAATTGCTATTACAGTCTATCAAACTGACACAAAAAGATTAAAAACCTGATTTACATTTTTTTAAAAAAGGGAAAAAAAAGTCTAGTGTTCCCTAAAATAGATAACACATCCTGCTGAGAAAATCACTCCACGCATAAAAGAGAAGCAAAGGTGATTATATATAACAAAACTAATCTTCTCTATTGCTTTAATCACCTCAGACCATTTCACCTGCTTATTTGGAAACTGTTAAGCTAAGGAAAAAATTACTGTGAGAACGTCCTCATTTCCAGTGCTGCACTCAAATGGGCTTGTTTTCCTAAACATCCATCCCCGGAGTCTTTAACAACAGCCATTGCTCTGCAAGACAAATGTTTGCTTAAGACTATTCTGTAGTTAATACATATATTCATGACTTGAGTGTGATGCAGCAAGGGAAGAGGATGCCAAGAAGCCGCAAGACACCTGCCAGGGTGGCAGGAGCCATGGCAGGAGTCTGTGTCCTGCCACTGTCCATAGCCCGCAGAAAATTTTACCCAACTTTTAGGGGAGTGTAGCGTGGGGGCCTGGTGAGCAGCTGGGGCACAGGGCGCACATAGGCAGCCCTGCACATTTTCTTCCTGGACAGAGATTGCCTGGTGCTGATCACAGAGCTCTCTGGGATGAGCAAGGCAGGGGTGACCATCTCCCCTCTCATAGGGTGCCTTCCATCCTGGAGGCTCTTGGAGCTCCTTGCATGGCAAAACTGCCATCGCTGGGACCCTGCATCTGGTCTGCAGCTCGTACCTGCACCCTGTAGCAGATCAGCACCAGGGAGGGAGAATGCTGCATGCTGCAAATATGAAGAGAGGCTTTAGGCTTTTGCCCGACTAATAACTTGTGAGATTTTATAGATGGCTTATTTTTATATGTCACAGCTTTGATCCAAAACCCGCTGAAGCCCACGGAAACCCACAGATGCAGGAGGTTTTGTGTCAGAGCTATGGTGAGTAAATAAACACGTGGAGAGGAGGCTCTCAAGCAGCAGCTGGGGCTGGCACTGGACGCTGCCGCCACCACAGGCAGCTCCGTGGTGGCACGGTAAATTTTTGCATGCCTCTGTAACTCACCCCAAACGCCTCACTCATTTTTCTTATGCGTGAAGTTTCACAATGATCTCCAAATTCAGGGCTGGCATGAGTGATAGGTGCTAACCTGGACTGTCAGCAAGGACAGGTAAAAAAAATTCCCTTTTCCAGTTACAGGTATGCAAATCAGTTTAGGCAGGAAATATGTGTGCTCCCCATCCAGGGACTAATTACCTCCAAAACCCAAGTTATTCAGAAGAGGGGAAGACACTGAGCCTGGGAGCACAGAGGGAGTGGGAGGACCGTGAGCATCATCCTCCTAGCCGTAAATCACAGAAATCGAATTAGATCATCTCAAATTGAGGGACAAAAAGCCAGTTATAGATCCATTTTGCAACGCCAGCCGACATGGCTTCCATTTGTGACTCACTGAGTGACATTACTTATCCTGAGTGCCCCTCTGACAATATAAGCACTTAATGTGAAGACACGTGTAAAATTACAGCAAAATGAATGAAACTCAGGAAATTATGTAAAGTTTATGGGGTTCCTTTTTTTTCCCCCCCTTTTTTTCTTTTTTTTGAGGCGTCCTCTCAATTTCTGCCTTCTAAATGAGGATCTGGGCAATGCATCAGCTGACAGTGCCTTCCTGGAGCAACCGGCTCTTCTGCTCTTGATGCATCTGAGCAACTCAAAACTAATAGTGGCATGCACTGAGCGGTGAATAGACCTTCATGTTGATGAGGCAAATCCTGCAGCACTTAAAAGCGAGTGATGCTGAAGTGTCCCATGTATCTCCGTCTTCAAAGTGCAACACACTTATGGAAATTGCAGATGCTGTGGTTCTATTTGTCTGGAAACAGACATTACAGATGACATATGAACCTGATTTCTCAAACAGATGAGGTCTGTGAGAGGATTAAGAAAACATCTATAAATTAAGATGCAGAATAAAGTTCCTGCTGTCTTCCTTGGCCTCTCTCTCGTTGGCTTGAGAGTCAAGCACTCATGGCTGCATACTTGGCAGAGCACCAGGCATCCCTTCCTTCCCTACTGCTATAAAATGGGCAGATCTCATGCCACAATCCCCCTTCAGTAGAGCAGCAAAACCCCAGCACCCAGGGCTCTTGGCAGTGCCCCCTCGCAATCAGCCTCTGCAAGCAAAGCATCCGGCATGCAAAATGCATATTTATCTAGAATTTTTTTTCTTTTTCTATGTGTGCACTGCAAACCTGTGTGCTGCCCATTCTAAAAGCCATCGGAGGTAGCACAGAAATGTCATTCCATCCAGGAGCATAGGCAAGCGGGCAGCTCATGGCCCTGGGGGTACAGCCTGCAGTCCCTGCACCAGACGGGGGATCCCTAGAAAAGGTGATCACCCCAGCTCAAGACCCACATGGAGATTTCTGGATTTCTTTGGTGTTCTTTGTGCATCTAGTAGGGTTAAATGCAAGGCGAGAAAAGTCCGTCTTTCTCTGCAGTGACCCCAGGAGTGATGCAACTAAGCGCATACCGCAGCCCCACTTGCACTCCTCAGCAGCCTGTCCAGCAGCTGTGCTTCCCAAGGAGACAAAATGCAGAAAGGGAAACCAAATTCCTGCTGCCATCTTCAGCTCTGCCCCGATAATGCATGTGTAGTGGGGCTGTGCAGGGGCAGCCATGCCGGGGTAACCCAAAGCCCCCCCAAAGCCTCCCGCAGGCAGATCCCATCCTCACTGCAGCTGGGAAGAGCACCCGGCACTGTGCTGGGAGTGAGCACTGGCTGCCAAGGCAGGGACCTGTGCCAGACAGACACCACTCCAAAATCAGCGCCCAAAAAAAATAAGTGTCTAAAGTCCCAAGATGTTTGTATTACTCTTATAGAGTATTCACAGTGACAGAGCAAATGGGAAAGCATCAAAATATTTTTCTTTTTCTTCAGAACAAATTTTTTGTTGTTGTTGCATTGGATATAGACGGAATTTTTTTTAGAAAGGGTGAAATAACGCCAAGCCACAAGGGGCTGTCCCAGCCAAAACAATCTGTGTTGATCTGAACTACATCTTTTTCCCTGACTTGGTCAGAAAATACACTGCTTGTGTGACTCCACTGGCTGTATAAGAGAAAACACAGTAACAAATCACTCTTTTCTTTATGAGCACAAATCCAGGTGGATAAGGCCAAAGGTAGGAAGGCAGATAAAGGGAAGAGAGATAACCTGCTCAGGCAGAGGTTGCAGCAGATGCAGATGCCATTGCAGGTACCCATGTCTGGTTGAAGGAGGCTGTCAGCCAGCACTGTCCCCTCGGGACTGTACTGTCCGCACAAGGAGTTAGGAAAGAGCAAGAAGTGAAGGAGCTTGTCTCTGTCTGTGGGCCCTCACCTTTCCTGCCTACAGTGGGAGCAAGGCAGCAGATGCTGAGCTGAGAGCAAGCCCCAGAAAGCAGCCTGGGAGCGTTCAGGCTGCCGCACATGTCACCTCACAGAAGCTGGCTGAGAGTGATTTTCCTTTTTGTCAGCACACTCTACTTCACAGGAACAAGGAAAATCTCTAAACCTGGAACATAAAAAAGGCATCAAGCAAAGACACAAAAGTATTTCCATTTGTTTCATTGCAGATAACGGGTGGCAGATACCAATTCTAGATCAATTCTTGCTCTGCTGAAGACCTCCAGCTGACACATCACCAGTCATTTACGATCTGCCATTAAACATATACAGTCATTATAGCTCTTTCCTCTGCTAGTTGCAGCCTCAGGACTTTTTGCTTAGGCTGCACATAAGTTCTTGTTTGGAAGATTTAAAAGGAGAAGAAAAATAACAATCTTGCTCTCCCCAAAGGTGTCTCGTGGTGCTGGGGAGGGAGATGGTGCTGGTGTCCCAGCAGGGCAGCAGCCCCATCCTGCCCAGTGCTGGGCACAGTGTTCACAGGGGTGTTCCTGGGGGAGCAGGGCAGCGTTCCCCAGTGCAGAGCCTGAGCAGGAACACGTGCCTCCAGCTGCCCCATGCCCAACCAGGATCCTCCAGCAATGGGGATGGGAAGGTCAGGGAGCAAGGTCCTGCCTCTGCCTGGGCTTTGTCTTTCACCCCCACTCCTGCCTTCCCAAAAGCAAAAGCAGATCTTCAAAGAAAAGTGATGTTCTCCAATGGAGCTGCTGCAGCAAAAGCAGCCATCTAGGCCTGGGACCACTGGCCTCCCGGCAGGGCCCTCAGCAGCCGCCCCTGCCCCACGCCGCACGGCAGAACCAAGAAGGGCTTGGCCCAACGTCCACCTGGTTTTCCCAACTGCATCCTTTGTTCAGATCAAAAATATCACCTCTCCCTACAAACCTTTCATCACTTGAGATACCTCCCTGCAGGGATGACATGAGAGAAATGATGGGGAAAGAAATGATCAAAGAATGTTATTATCAGGATTTTTGGCAGCTGAGCTACGATTCCAAATGTAGGCTTGGCAGACACTGCTCCGAAGCACTGATGGGCTCATGGCTGCGTGACAGCCCACGCAGGGTGAGGTGTCCTTAGCAAGCACGGATCCAGAGCAAAGAAATCAGTGCTGGGAAATAAAAGACCTCCCCAAGACAGCTGACCTGGGGTAGTTCATGTGAGCTAGCCTAACAGAGCAGACACCATCGTCCGAATTTTAACTTTAAGTAACCAGCATCCAGTCCAGCACCCTCCACAGACAAAGCCAAGCCCAGCTTATCTGGACTCCACAGCTGTTCAACCCAAGGTGATTCCTCTTGGACTGGGGTTGGCGTGCTCTAACAGATCTCCAGTGCTGTGCTTACAGAAACAGCATTTCCCAGGAGCTAGCACTGTAGCTCTATGTTTCCTCTGGCATTTTCAGGTTTCTGTGGCTCTCACAATTCTCCCATGCAGAGATGTTTGTCAGCCAACCCATGAAAACCTGGCACTGAAATGGTACTGTGTAGCATTGTTTTCTCACTGTATAGCTTGTGATCCTTCCCATTCCTCACAAATCGCAGTAATCATAAGGGCTGTCAGGCCTCAAAGCCAAAAGTAGCTTTGGGATATTTATCCCACCTTCTTGTTTGATATTGTAGTCGTGATGGAAGTGGTCATGAAGACAAGCCCACAGAATGAAAGGAGAATGAAATTCAGTTGTAACTTGGGGCAGAGTCTCATGTCAGACAAGGGAATCTGTGGTGGGAGACATCAGGAGGGAGGTCAGACCTGGCTTTGCATACTACAGAGTTTCTAGTGTGTTTCCATTTTGCAGAAATCAAGATTAATCCAGATGCAGTTCATCAGAAACTCCAAATCTCAGCAAGAAACCTGGATAGACAGTGTCCAATTTGTTCCTTCTCTGCTAAAAGCACCCATGAATGAAACCAAGCTGTTGCCATGGATCTTTACATTGGTTTATTTGTTGGCTTATGCTCCCAGAAGAGCTAAATGTATTTGTCAGATTGAGACAGGTGTGGTGGGCAGAGGACAAGAGATCACCCATGCCCCAGAGCTAAATAAAAGTGAGGAAATATTCTCTGCTAAGCAACCTGCTGTCCCCACGTGCTGCTCTCTGGCAGCGTCCTTGCCACTGTCCTCCTTAATCTCTTCCTACAGATAGAAATGGACAGGAGAGTTCCTCTCTCGGAATAACTTACTCTCCATCTAGGGCAGTCTCCTTCCAACATGATGCTATTCAAATTAAACCACAAATCTTCTCTTCTAGGGATAACACTCTGCTGTCTTCCCAAACCTGTTCTCGTTTTCTTCTGCCGTTTTGACACCGTTAGCTTTCTGAAAGCGCTAGCACACACACAGAGATAATACTGTTAATTTTATTGTCCTTGGAAAGGCACAGAACAGCTTCAACTCGGCCAAATGCTTGGCTTTGGCTTTTCCCTATCATATAATATCCTTGTGTATACAGTTCTGTGTGGCAACTCATTTATGTCAAATCTTACCAGCTAAGGGAGGGGGGAAAGAGGCGGCAATCAATAGTTATCTTGACAAAAAGACCTGAAGTCAATGGCTTCCTCTTTTCCCATGGGCAGAGCCAGCGTGATAGCTCGTGCAGGTGCAGGCTGTGTGCTGCCCAGCCAGGTTGAGCATGCCATGAAGCTCACTGCTCTGCAACCCAAAAGTTGGCCAGGAGATGCAAACCCTCGGAGCAGGCGGCATGGGCCAGCCAGCAGCTTGCAGAGCACTTTGCAGGCAGCTGCTGCTTGCAGCAGTCTGGGAACCACGAGCATCTCGGGGATGGTGGTCCTGGCTGTGAGCTGGAAACACAAAATGTTTGTAGCCCTCAGGGTTAGGGGGAACAGCAGAGCAAGAGGGGAGCATGCACTTCCACAGCTGTAAGAATAGGGGCTTTCCAAAAAAATGGGATGCTCTGGATTTAAGCTGCACATTGGGAGCTGGTCTTCAGACAGTAATTTCTCATGCATATTTTCACACAGACAGTCCCGGGGCCGATTCTCCAGCGCTCAGCAGCAGCTTACTGGGGCTTGCTGGGAGCAGCAACAAGGCGGGTACACGTTGCAGCATCAGGAGCCCGCCAGCAACACAGAAAACACTGCTGAGGGTATTCCCAGCAGTGGCATGCGGGGGTCACTTCAGTGGGATGGAGGGCCATTGTCCCAAAAGGGGGGCACACCAGATCAGACAGGGACTTCAGGCAGGGCTGGAGCCCACCTCCCACCACAGCCCTCACCTGCCCCCAGGAGATCACCCCCAGGGGGAGAGACAGAGAGAGAAAGCAAACAATTGTCCCCCCATCGACCGACCAAGATTTTTTAAATTAGTAGATCCCTTCTGTGCACACAGTTTTTACTTCAAGTACAGTGTAGAAAAAAAATCGATTTGTTTTTCTCAGTCCAATTCCCTTCTGTCTAATAGGTCTGTTGTAAATGCCAATTTTACTGTCATTTACACTGTGCCCATCTGAGCTATTTTATCAATAGTTAAATAAGAATATTTTAAAGTAATGTGATTTTTTATTTGAATTCCAATTTATGTTCAGAGGGTTTGACACAAATCTAGTAAGGAAAGCTCACTATTTTCATAGAACAAATTAAATTATATATTATATAGCCACACAAGTAAATATGTTATATAATTGGATAAATAAATACTTGTGATTAGATACAGTGTCTCATTCTTACCTACACATAATAGCAGGCCTAGTGGAAGTATTGCACAAATCACCATGCTTTAATAGTTAGCAGTCCATGAAAATCGACCTGAAAGACAATAGTCAAGAACAAGCACCAGAAAAGGCTAAACCTAGCTATTTGAGCCAAGGCTTCCTGCTTGCCTCTTTAAGTGTGATTCAAATCAGTGTACAGTCATTTTCACTTAAGCCAGTGCATCTGGGCAGAGAGGTCAAAGTGCAGAAGATGGTGGCGGTGATAAAAGGTGGTGATGGACACTGCCAGTTGATGGATGATGGGGATGTGCTACCAGTTGTGGGGCACAGTCAAAACCAGCAGAGCTGAAAGTGGCACCTGGACAACCAAGTGGTTGAAAATACCCATTTGCAGAGAGTTTGAGAGAGAGCATTGATCTCAGTTCATGTTGTCAGACAATGCTTTCCTCCTGACTGTGGAAGAGAAAATCAGTTCCTTTAAGCTGATAAACACAGCCCAGCTGGGACCCAATTTGTTGTTTGGATATTGGAGGCTGAGAGACAGACCGGAGTCCTGGCATGTTTTAAGGAAATTGTGGCTCCCTCATGCAGCTGAATTAGTAATAGATAGCACTCGCCTGCGATGGAAACCAGAGAAGGCTAATGGTAATCATTCCTCTCTTCCACCCACCCTCCTTTTTGTCCGTGTTTTGTTCCAGATTGGCCTGCACCACTCTAAGTGTTTCTACTGTTTTTTCTCTTCCAAACCACTTCCCCCTCCTTCCCACAACTCCTGCAACCTGACTTTATGGACGTGATAGAAATTGGAGATGTTAAACATACAGAAACATTTGTTAAACCAAGCCGGTGAGATAGCGATCCTGAAACCAAGCACCACACACAGGTTCCCCTCTTCCTGCCACCACCAAAATTATTCACCAAATGAGTATTAGACAGCACCTCACATGGCAGAAAGGCAGCTAGGGAGGGACAAATTTTGTTTTTTCAAAGTGTGAACGTCAGTCTAAATAATATTTTCTGTGTGGTAGGAACTGACTCAAAGCCAGCAGGCTGCGCCGACAGAAATGGGGTATTTACCACCACAGCAATGTAGAATATACCACTCCCAGCAGGCGCCTTTAAGTTAAAATGTGGGCACTCGGGGCCAAAGCTGAGGGTATTTCCAAGAATTATGCCGGAACAATTTCCCCTCCTCCTTCCCATTTCACTCTGACAGCAGTTACTGGGTTTGGTTTCATTTTTTTTCAGCTTTGACTTCCACTGTGCCTCATCCACCAGCTTTTTCCTCCATGTGGAGCACATGAAATCCCATTGCCATTCAAAAGGAAAAGCTCTCTGACCAGCGGATTACTGGGGATTGTGAGCTTCTTCCTCACGCAGATGGCCGATGTTGCCTTATCCCAGCAGTTGCTTCACAGCATGCAGGGTCCTGGGTGCGGACCTGTCCCCAGCCCGAGCACCAGCCCTGGTCCCTCAGTGGCAGGGTATCTCGCTCACGTTGTGATCTGTCACATCTCTGTGCAGCTTGATTTTCCACAGCATGGTAGTACCATGCGCGCCAGGACAGCAAACACACCTTTTCTTCAGTGCTGCCATCCATTATTTTGCTTATCATTTTATCCATCTGCAGTAATGGAGGATGGCAAATATAGAGCTTCACCACCCTACTCCTGTTGCCCAAAGCTTTGGCCATGTATCTGTTGAAGGAATTAATCGCTCCTCTTCAGAGTGGGAACATCCTCATGGCAATCAAGGCAGGGATTATGGACATAGCTTCAAACAAGGGAGCTACATGCTATCCCTGGACTGAGGGATAGCAGGGATTTACTCAGCTTTTTGAGGTGTGTGCAGCCCTGTGGTGCTACTACTATCCTACTGCCTGGGTTAAAGGTGTCTGAAACACTCCTCCCCACCCCCCATATGCTCAGCGCCCACCTACTCCAGGTCGGTGTCCCATTCTTATTGTATTTGCTGTGTCTGGTACTTTAATGATTGCTGACAGTATCACCCATCAATTTTTCTAGTTGCTAAAGCCACAGGAAGTTTTTGAGTATACTGGGATCCACAAGCTGTGAAGTATGTGATAAAAGGGCTTAAAAGACCAGAAAAACATCACCATTGTTTGGAGCTTGAACAGGTATTTACAGCACATCTAAGCCCCTCCCTAATCAGCAATTCAGTTTAGTTGTCCCTTCTGTGTGACAGTCTGTCACCTGAAAACACAAGATGCTCTTCAAAGCTTATGTGACCTTTAGAGGTTCAGCCCAAAGCAGTTTTGTTGACATCTGGCACACGAGGGACTTGCCATAAGATGAAATAACAACAATAACCAAGCTTCTGCAGGGCCATCCTCTGTCGATCCCAAGGCAGGGAGAGCAGCACGGAGCAGGAAGGAGGCCGTACCTCAGCTGGCACTGCAGCGAGGCTAGGTCACATCTTCCATAAGCCACAGAGGGGACTAAGGTAGGGGCAAAGGAGGCAGCTTTTGTCAGGCAGAGGGTTTAGTACGAACACAATTCATTGTTTATCTTTGGATAAAGAGTGGGGCTCCCCAGAAGCCACTGGGACTATGTGAGCCGGGATGTCACAGAAGATGCTGTGTGAATAATTTGCTCTAAATTCACAGTTAACTCAGAAAAAATTAGCCAAAACCAGAAATGGTTAAGCAGGGATTAAGCAGGGGTCAAGCAAAGCGAGAAGAAATTCAACTTGATGAGGAAAACAAGGAAAAGTGAAGGTATACTGGCAAGAAGACAATGACTTTCAAGAGTCATTTTTCATGAACTGAAGGGAAAGCCTAGACTTTTCTGGAGTCTGCATGGAGTTGTTCAGACGGTGGGCTAGGCTGGGCTTGCTGCAGTGCACTCAGGGAGCCAGAAGATGCATTTTACTGGCTGTGCTTAGAAAACACAGCACATTGTCAAAGCATTGAAAAGCTGCTTGTGTTCATCTGTTCCGGCTCTCCTGCCCTTGAAACATCCCCTCTTCTTCTGGGGGGGATGATATTTGATAGTTCATAAATTTACTGTTATTTAGCAGAGAATATAACCAAAAGTGTTCGGGACTCAGAAATTAATTGCTACGCTGGCCAGAGTGGGTAAATCCCACTGCAGCAGCCTGGGAGCTGGGGAAGCTCCTCTGCTCCACACAAGGTGAGGCATGGCAGGGAATGGCTGTGTCCCCGGCTGCTCCGCCGGTGGAAGGACGTGATCCTGCTCCGGCAGGATGGTGCGGCAGTGGGGCTTCATATTTCAAACAGCAGGGGTTAAGCAAAGTGACCAATTTCCTTGGACTAATTGAGCATGCAACCTGCCTGCTTGCAAAGCCTGTATTTGGCCAGGAAGATTTATTACTTTTAGCAATGATAAATGTCCAAGAGCAGTGAGGGCAGACCTTAGCTGCAGTTCATTAACTTTAAGTGGGATGATGTTGAAAAACCATTTCTATTTTTGGTTACTTTGTTCTGAGTTAACTGTGAATTTAGACCTACTTCTGTAATAAAGTGCTCAGGGAGTCCAGTGAATCTTGTTTGCTGTGGCAGATACTAAACCTGTAGGGTTTTGTCCTTATCCTGATGAGTAAGCTCTTTTAGCTGGTCCTGGGAGGCTATGAAATGATAGAAGACTGATCTGTACAGGAGTTTGAAGTTAAGCCTTCATCTATCTCAGAAGCAGAGACTGAAATGGAGGACTGACATGCCTTTGTCACTGGGTTCCACAATAACACCTCTTTATTATCTTCATCTTAGAAAGTCATCATCGGTTCAGTGCTTTGCCTGTGCTACTGAATGGCCACGTCTATCACAGGGGTATGGTGGCACTCCCTACCTTCCCCTAGACCTGCTTTAAAACCAGTTGCTCTGTTTGTATAGGATGGAAAATGCAATTCAATACTCCTAACTCTGAAAAATGCTGGACACTTTACTAACTGCATAATGTAACATCTGTCACCCTCCACATTAATTATTTGCAAATACTTTCCTTTTCTCCCTTTCCTTAGGAGACTATCCATTAGCAAACATCAGCAGAGCACACCCTGCCTTCTTTTCTCCCCAGCAATACTTGTGTTTAATGTCATACTTGTACAAAACACCCTCTTTTTGTCCCTGCTCTGCAAGACCACACTGGCCCTTTAGTAATTGTCAGCGAGTACTTGATACCAAAAGACTATTTTTTTATAAATCATTCCTGGAGGTGGCTGTGGCCTGTAAAAGATACTTTTGTGTTGCTCTCTTTACAGCGGCATGTAGACTGAAAACACGTATACATCTGTGCTTCCACAGTAAGCATTATCTTGCATGCTACCAGTGTCAGCAGTGGCAACTGCTCCAGATTGCAATGTATGCATTGTGGCTCTGCCACACCTGACAGCCAAGTGCAAACCTTTGGTGATCTATATGTCACCCACTGGCCTCTGTGAACCCTGGGCCACAGGCAATCAACCTGCAATGCTGTATGCAAGGAGTCCACCGGCCAGGATAACCAACCTGGAAGCTGCAAAACTAATGAATTTGCCTCTGAGGCTTATACTGTAAGAAAAGTAATTAATCTTGCTGGGTTTCACTCATCATCAAGCAAACATTTGCTGATGAAGAAGAAAACTGCTGAGCATTCCAGTTCACCCCCCAAGTCAGCCTCTCCCTGTTGGACTTTGTTGGTAATTGGCATATCATTACTATCCCATTTTCTACTGATTCCCCAAGAGGGAGCAGTGAAAGGAAGGTGTAGATGTTAGTGAGGGAAGGGGTTTTTGTGGCTCAGACTTTCACTTCTACTCCCAAAGAAATTCTGGTTTTGCTTAGTGTCCCAATTTTCCTCAGATCTGCTAAGAGAAAAAACAAAACAAAACAGAACAAACCCCAAACACCTCCCTCCCAGAACCACCCCCCGCCCCCCGAAAAAAAAAGAAAATCTAGAACACCAGTAAGGGAAGGAGGAACGTGCAAAACAGCTGTCAGAAGGTTTCACAGCAGTTGTGTATGAGATGTTCACCCAGCCCTGCCACTGAACTGTATAGTCAGGGCTGAATCCAGCTCCCATCCACATATGGTGCAAGCCTCAGCCAGGGCGCAAGAGATGAAGATCCTAAAGACACATAACATTGGGCATAATCTCAAATCACTTGAGGCATCTGGCCTATCCGAAGCATCTGTTTTAGTCTGAGAGATGAATTGCTCTCTCGAGTTATCTGTTACTGCAGTGCCTAAACTGTCTGGCAGAGAAGTGGCCAACACTGCAAGATGCCCTTTGCAAACTCATCAGTGAGCCGACAGACTTTCAGAGAATTGCTGAGGAGCTGGCCAGAGCGCTGTGAGTGAGAGCAGGGCTGGCAAGGATCAGCAGGGCACCGGAGTATCTATCAGCCATGCCCTAAATGGGCAGCAGGATCAGAGCCACACAAGGAGCTGCTTGGCTACATAAGGGCAGTACTGGCTGGTCTGGGGACCATAATTCAGTCCCAGCAGCATTCTCATCACTCAAGTTGGAGAGTGTTGCCCAGGTTTCTGATGGGAGCCATTCACTGAGATTGGATTAATGCATTTTAGTTGCCTTTCAAGGACCAGAGTTCATTCTCTTAAAGGCTTATTGCTGTGATTTCTTGAGGCTTGCTGCACGGGGGTAAGCAATCCAGTTTTGGGAAACATGCATGGGTGGAGAATGTATATGATTTTTGTCATTTTGGGGGAGAAAAAGAAGCTGATGCAACACAAACATTAACACAAAGAAAAAAGAGAAGGATGAGAAAACAAATGAAGATGTGAGTCAAACAAGAGACACATGAATGGCTACATTTGTTCTGTTCATTGTAAGTATTTTCTCACAGAAACTAATTTAATCATCCTAAGAGGAGCACAAAGGCTGATCCCATGCACTTTGATCTCAGAATTACTCATTGAAAGGCAGGAGTTTTAGCAAACTTTAAAATCTATACAGAAAAATGTCCATGTTCTAGCTGAATTAAAACATATTTTTTTAATTTACTGTATATGGCAACAAAATGCANAAAGAAATATGTGAGTCAAACAAGAGACACACGAATGGCTACATTTGTTCTGCTCATTGTAAGTATTTTCTCACAGAAACTAATTTAATCATCCTAAGAGGAGCACAAAGGCTGATCCCATGCACTTTGATCTCAGAATTACTCATTGAAAGGCAGGAGTTTTAGCAAACTTTAAAATCTATACAGAAAAATGTCCATGTTCTAGCTGAATTAAAACATATTTTTTAAATTTACATCTGTATATGGCAACAAAATGCACAGACAATACTTTATTAAACACATGTTAAAATAGTAAAACTCAGTGCAGTGGGGCTAGAGTTCACATGTCGAAACACTATCAAAACCAACCATCTACCTCAGTATCTAGTGGAGTGAAATGAGAAGGAGGTGGTTGTGAAACAAGACTTTCGCACCTCTATTAGCAATTTGGAGTGAGAAGCATTTCCATTCACTGTCAATGAACAGACCAAATTAGAAACACTGATTTTAGGTTTCTCGCCTGTCTCAAAAGCTTTAAATGACAGAAAAATTCTGCTCCAAATAGGAGTTGTAAAAGGTTTACTGGGTGAATCAAACCTTCATATACTAGCAGACTCTAAAAAGATAAATGATGTAAGCTGTACACTGCAGCCAGGATCGGGTATGAGCCAAAGGCACAGTGCAGGTCCACAACACCCAGGGAGAGAAGTGGGCACGGGAAGGGTGGCAGCTGAGGCGAGGCTGTGCTGCAACCTTGGAGCTCCCGTCTGCAGGCAGGGCAGAGAGAAAAACTGGAGCAGAAACAGAAAATAAGCTGTGGCCCAAGCCATACTATGTGTTGTCAATAAAACAATGTTTTATCTGTTTAACTTGAGCTGCTTTTTTTTGATATATTATCAAAGGTGGGCTTTTTTTCCCAGTTTATTTTAGAATAACTGTAATCAACAAAATCATATGCAAAGTAAGCTTGTAATCAGTCTCTGCACCGTTTCTTGTAATTTTTGATGGAGTGAGATTAAATTCAGCATAAGTAAAATCAGTTCAACCTTCTTGAGAAAACAAGGCTTGACAAGAGCAAAACTAATTTGAACTGCACACCAGCATCATCCGATGCAGTGCCTGCAGCAGTTGTGGCCTCGCAGTGGTGTCTCACGGTGGCCATGCCAGGCTGGCTGCAAAAATTAACCAGATTTGGCACTTCAAATCTTGTTATGTAGTGCCATCTTGAGGTTTTGTAAAATGAAAAGTAGTTTACTTAAGGCCATATATACGTTTTATCTGGTTGTTGTTTGAGAAATTCATTCTTCAGGGTGTATGATCGGATGCATTCAACTGTTGTGCACCAGAGAACATGGGGCTGGACTCACCTGGCCGGAGCACCACCAGCCCGTTCCTGCTCCATGGTGGCACCAACACTTTGAAAAACTTTCCCTAGAAAAAGTTCCCCTATCCAGCGTTTAAAACACCCAGGGACAGACGTCAGGCTGGCACTGCCAATGAGGTTGAGGGCCACAGCGCGCGGCGGCTCCCCTTCTCCAACGGGACACAAACCCCTATCACGTCCCCTGCCCCATCGTGACAATGTCTGTCCCTCCTGAGAGGCGGCGCAGCACAGGGCTGGCACCGTGGGTGCAAACTGCCACCTCGGCCACGGCTGCTCGGAGAGTTGTGGCTTTACAGCTTTGGTGCCTGGTGTCTGTAGCTCTGCCAGAACAGGTTTGTCCCTGCAGCATCGGTGGAGGCCGGTTGCTGAGGGCTGGGGGATTTCAGGGGGATATCTGTGCCATGACAGAGCAGCAGTCACACTGTGCCGGGCTTTGGGCTGCCAGGGCTGGCTGGCCAGAGGGCCAGAGAGGGTAGGCAGCGGGACAGGACTCACAGCCTGGAGCAAAAACCAGGCGGTGGAGGTTTAGAAGAGCAACACAGAGAGATGTGAGTGCTTCACCACCTGGAGAGGGGACGGTGGGGGTGCCAGGTGGCCGGGAGGTGTCGCGGAGAGAGAGCATGGCCTCGCCACAGCACCTCACCCTCCATGTTGTGAAGACAAGGGGTGCCTGGGTCTTGGGGTGAGAATCAGGGTCCTGCGGAAGGGGGCCTGGGCGGTCGCCCTGGCAGTGGCGGACCCGGGGAGGGGACGCCCTGGAATCTTGGCAGCTCTGCGGGGCCGGAGCCGGCAGGTCCCCCGGGGTACCAGGGCGTGCATGGAGGCCCGCTTGCTGAACTCGGAGGCCCGGAGCCCTCGGACAGGTCTCTGGGGGAGACGGGTCCGCGCCCTGTCACCCGCCTCCGGGGCGACTCGGCCCTTTCCGTCAGCGCTCGCGCCTTCCCGGCCTCCTCGGCTCCGCTCGCGCGCCCGGCCGGGGACAGGCGGGGGGGATGGGGGAGTGAAGAGGGGTAAAAGGGGGGCGCGCGCCCCCCTGCAGCCCCACTCCGTGCTTTCAGCGCGGGCCGCCCCGGGCGGAAGCGCCGTTCGCGCCTTTCCGCGGCCGCTCGGCTCTTTCCGCCTCCCCTCCGGGGCGCTTCGTTCGTTTCCGCGGCCGCTCGGCTCTTTCCGCGTGGGCCGGCGGCGCGCTCGGCCGTTCCCGCCGCCTGCCGGGCGCTCGGCGTTTTCCGTGAGCGCTCGGCGGTTTCCGTGCGGGCCGCGGCGCGCTCGGCGCTTGCTCCCTGGCTGGCGCTCCTCAGTCGGCCGCTGCCTGCCTGTCGCCGGGCTGGGAGCGCCTGTGTGTGTGTGAGTGACGCGGCGGAGGTGTAGTTTGACGCGGTGTGTTACGTGGGGGAGAGAATAAAACTGCGGCGAGATCCTAGGCGCGAACGAAAGCAGTGACGGAGCAGCCTGGTAACCGGTAAGAGGAGGAAGGCGCCCAGCAAACAGGGGCGGGGGGGAGGGAAGGAAATGGAGCCCGGCGGGGACCAGGGGAGCCGCCGGGCGGCAGGACGCGGGGGCCCGGCCGCGCACCGCCCGCGGGAGGGGCGCCCGCTTTAAAGATGGAGCCGAGCCCTGCAACATCCCCGCCGCCGCCGCGCCGCGAACAAAGGATAATGGCGGATGGGAGCCGGCCCCGGCGGCGGCGGCGGTGGCCGCCACGGCCGGGCGGCGG
>VZTO01010802.1:200187-248880 GCA_013400615.1 Syrrhaptes paradoxus
TCCAGGGCCGCGGGGCCGGCCGTGGCGGCGGGGCGGGCAGCCCTCCTGCAGAGCCGCCCCGGCCCCCCGCCGCCCCGCGCCCGCAGAGTTTCACTTCCCCGGTGGGCCGGGTGCGCTGTGTAAATAAATAAAGGAACTCTTGCCGTGGTGGAAGCGAGTACGTGGGGTGCTCCTAGGCTCTGTAACACGCTCCCAGGCTCTGTAACAAGTTTTTAATAAAATGTGTGCACGGAAGCTCGGGCCAGCGCTTGGTCTGGTGGTTTGCTTTCATTTGCAGCGTGGGACACGGCCGTCTGCAGGGGGCTGTGGAAGGGGTGATGGTGCTCGGTCACCCAACACCGCGCTCCGGGGACGTATCCGAGGGAAGAGCTTTAAGCCCGGTGCGCGGATCACGTAACAGAGATACGGTTCCCTTTTGCTGCGTTATTTCTTTACTGTTAGTATTTTTAACCCGAAGTGAACTTGAGCCTGGTTGGGGCTGGTAAATCTCGGTTTGGGATTTGCTTTTGCCGGTTTTCCACAGACTCTTAGGTGCTGCACAGAGAGCAGGATTTGACCTCTGTCCCGCCTTTAAAAGCAAATGTCAACTCGACTGCCTTTTCCACCTTATACCAGCCTTCCCTTGCTGCAGCTGTGGGGCTTTTTTCCCCTTTTGTTGCTTGGAATAGAAGACATTATTTTTACTTTGTTTCTGCTTTCAAAACCTGCATATCTGCATTTTCATGTACAGTAATAAGTAAAAATTATGTGTTAGTCTTCTTCAAATAACTTAACTTTAGCCAAAGATTGTTACACTTCTCAAAGTTATACAAGGATAAAAAATTTTATAGGTCACATGACTTTTCTTCCTGAAAACATTTTTTTTAATCTTTTTTTGTTTTCTGCTTCCTCTGAAGTATTGAAATGCCAGCACATTATCTACTTCTTCAATAACACCTGTAATGAAAAAAATTTTTTTTCTGGGGTTCATGTGGAGCTTCCTATTAAATAAAGGACTAGAGATTTATTTAGGAATATCAGATATCTCTGTTTAGTCCCATTGTGACCACCAATGTGACACTTATTTTGAAGTACCAGAATTTTGAGACTCTACTTGCATGTGCTAGAGTCTCTGCCTTTCCCTGTATCAACACATGTGGATTTTTACAGTAAAATGTGAAGTCACTGGAATAAGTTTTTATTCAAGATGGGTTTTTTGTGAGTCACATGCATAGATAGGCCTGTCCTTCCTTGTATGTGAATTTAGGTTTTCTGTCATTTGAAATGAAGGCCAAAACTGCTCTACGTCACTTCACTCTGAATGATACCAACATGAGAACAGGGCTTCTAAAGTTGTAATTAATAGATATCTGAGGAATTCAGTAAGCAATGTAGCTGTTGATAGTGATTAAAGAGAATGTAGTGGTTAGTGTATTTCATTTATTCTTGGTTTGATGGAATATGCACTTCATTTTAAATACAAAAATGCTACAGTAAATTCTTGCTTGTGTTTCTAAAGCTACAAAATACAACATTTTATTTTTTTTCTATTTCATAATAGAGTGGAAGACTCATCAATATTTTCTAACACAGATCTCTGCATTTCCTCACCAACTTTGTATCCTCAGATCAGAGAGAAAAGGGAGCGGAGAAGTGTTTGTGTATTTGCTACAGTTGACCTAAAATGAAATGTTTACATATAGGAAAGAAAAGTATAATAATTCTTAATGCTTTAATTTCATCAATAGAACATCAGTGTTTAGATTCGTACTGTCAGCTTTGCATGTGGATCTGCAGTAAATGGTCTGCATCTGATCTATAATTGTTTTTTTTTCTCCCATACTTTTGGTGATAAGGGTGTCTGCTACCCTGGGTGGGAAAAAAAATGTCTGAATAGGGGAGGGGGGTCTGCTGATACAGAAAATTTAGAAACATCTCATTTAGACTGTCAAGTCATCAATCTGTCTGTTTCCTGGAAGCCTGTACCAGCATAGCTATTGCTGGTACTGATGTCAAATATAAAATATTCTGTAGTAGCTGATCTTATTCTGTAAAGTAGCTGTTCTGCTGCAGTAAGAAGCAAACAGCCTTAGTGTAGCTGCAGCTCTGTAGGTAGATTTTGATAGCAGACAAGGCCCTGACTAGGAATTTCTGTTGACACCCTTGTGAAAAAAATGGGATATTCACACTTCACCTCTATTTTCGGATCTCTGGAAGCAAGTGGAGATCATGCTGCACTTCTCAAGGCTTTTGTGCAGTGAAAAGGTTGTGCTAGCTTTCTGCCTGTGACCTAAAGTTAGTTTCATGGGACATGACAGCAATCCTCATCTGCAGAAACAACCCTGCTGAACTCAGTTTGAGCTCTCTGGTGCCCTACCTGCATACAGTTGAAGTTTCATGACAAAGCAGTGATTTCTCTCTGAATCAAAAATTGTGTTGCCTCGTCTGCAGACTGTGAGGTCATATTTCATGGTGATTATGAAAATCTGAGCAATCTGCGGTTAACTATCTTTGTACGTCTCCCAGCATGAAGACGTTGATACCTATTTTATTCCTCAAAACTTTAAGGTCATTTGGTTGTACTGCAATTAAAAAGGTGAGTGAAAGCAAACATGGCACCTTCCATTTTTCCATGTTTCTAAAACAGCCTTGTCAGTTGTGCAGAAAATGAAGCTGTACCAAGGTCTGGTTGGTCTTTTAGGTAAAAAAGCATTTGAAAACAGACAAGGATTTTTTCATTTCACGCTGCGGCTGTTTTTTTCTGACAGTGCTGGATTTAGAATATCCTGTGCAAAGTAGAGAGAATAGAAAACTGTAGATGGTGGAAGGGACAGTTAAAGGGGAGAGGGTAAGGAATTTGGAGGAAGTGTGTTCTTGTTTGGATGCATGTATTTATTTTATATATATGTAAAACATACATGCATACATACAAGTTTAAAGCACTGATACGTTTTAGGTACTCTCAATTATTTTGAGCAAAGTGCTCAAGCAGGGTTTCTTTTATCACTTAAGATAATAAGCATACCTGCTTTTCTGTTGTGAGTAGTGTGAGATTTAATGCTTGTCACAAATCAAACCCATTAGGTGAAAGATGGAAAAATAATTCTAAAGATAGGAGAGTCCTGCCTGTCGCTGTTCTGCATTTCATCACTTTTCAATTGGTCTCTGAGACAAGACAACACTAGCTAGTTTAGACAAAGCTGTGGGAAGCCTTATAATGAACTGTTTTGAAGCTACCTTCACTCTGGAAACTGAAACAAAAATGTGTGCCCTTGGTACTTTCTCACTTTTTGGAAGGGAGAGTTCAAGTGATGTGTAAAAATCTCTAATCCTCCAAGTGTTGTTCCAGCAATAGCTTGTTTGGTCAGTTAGGTTATCAGCAAAGCTTTTTTCCCTCCATTTGGAAGAACTGTAAGTCTGGGCTGTATTTTCCTCTTTTAGCAGAAACTTCTTCAGGCAGCTTTCTAAACTTAGAAAAGAGTGGGTTCTTTTCTTGAGCAGTCTCAAAAAAACCCCACAAATGTAGCCTGAGAAATACAGGAATTTCTGGAGTTTACCTACTTCCAGGCAGACTGAAACCATAGTTCCACATATTTTTTTTTTTGACAGTAATGTTGGCCGAAGCAACCTCCATACCTCCTGATTTGTCCACGTCTTCTCCATTGCACTGGCACAAATGTTTGGGCTACTGCATGGTAAACCTGACTGGGGAAATGATTGAGTAGGGAGAAGGTGGGGAGCCTGATTATTTTTCACCTGGATCTTTCCTTCCCCTGGTTGCTCCATGGCGGCACGTTAGCTGTACCAGCATAATCAGGGGAAGGGACGGGGCTGGAATGGGCAGGAAGATAAGGGCAGCTCAAACAGCAGTGCTGCTAAATGAGAAAATGCAGCCTACATAAAAATTTTTAAATTACTGCTGTGTTTATAACTCAGCTGGATGGCATAGATCCCATTGTGGTTCTTAATGCTGCAGCACTGGATCATTTAGCTACATTTAAGTTTTTACATGTGCTGAACATGAGCGAATGAACGTGAGCAGCAGCTGTTCTCAAACTTAATATCGTGTACATAGTGTTTGTTGTGCTATTTATTTACTTGGCTTAAATACATTTTGCGTGGTTTTTTTAACAACTGTTATGTTCACTTCCTCAGTCCTGTTCTCACATGCTTTCTTCAAACTTCTAACCTCCTGTCACTGTTCTCTGCTGCTCTTTGCTGCAATCTTCTTAATCATCTCTCCAGCAGCTACAACCTCCTGTGACATTTTGGCTCCAATATTACGTGCATTTTTCTGATACATGCTACCTTAAATCTTCTCTAGTTCTCTACTGCTGTTCCAATATCAATTGGATTTTGCTTTCCTTTGCACCTTTCTTAGGGCTTGAGTGTAAAATCTCTTCTCATCTAGCTTATTTTTATACCCCCTGAAATAATGGATGGGAAGCATTATTTTCTTGCCTTTTTCTGACGACTCTTCCTCTGGCTCAGTATAGCTGGCATGGCCTCAAACTCTGCTGGTGCCTGTTCACTCCTCCAAGTGACATGCAATATGAGCAGGGTTTGTAAATTTATGGCTTTGTAGATTGTAGCAGGCTTTCTCTTGGAATAAAAAAAAAAAGCCTACAGCATTACTACAGAAGTAGGACCCCTGCCCCTCTTTGTGAAACTCAACCAAATTTTTCTCTTTTGTGCTGATAGGAAAATTTTATAAGATACTAAGGGGGGGAAGACGTGAAAAAGGGCAGTGTGTGCTACCACCACAGCATAATACCAACAGAAGAAGTCTGTTGCTGTGGTTTCATCTGAGCTGGTGCATCTGAGTATGTGGTTCTCAAGAGACACACACCTTACGCCTTTCTTCTTTCCTGCTGCTGGTTATGTGGTGTTCGCCCATCCCATACATTGGCTGTAGTGCTGATTGTGTGTAAAATCTAATGAGCTAGTTCAAATCACTAACCCAGGAGAAAACAGTGCTTTTTTGTCAGGTTAGTTTTCTCCTGCGTGAGTGAGCTGAATCGGTTAGTGATTGAGATGCTCGTGGCACGAGCACTGATGCAGATTCACAGGGAGACTGTAGGGAAAGGAGGGAGGGGGACACAACTTTCTCCCTTCAGCAGCAGAGGGCTGGGTCAGCTGGCCCATCTCAGGGAACTGCAATACATCCATGATTTGGAGTTGAAAGAAGGAAGAGTCAGGCTCTGCCCACAGTGTTCAGAGCCGTGTCAGTTTGTCTCTGCAGCTAGGAAAGTTAGAACACAGTAAGTGTCTCAGTTGAAGAAAAAAAAGATGAAAGTTTCCCTCTTTTGAAAGCATGGTGACCCCCGTGTGGTTGAACTAACTGCTCCTCATCAGAGGTGGGTTTTGGTTTTCTCAAGAGGTTGGATCAGTGTAACTCTTAGGTCCCTTTCTTTATAAGGAACCCAGTCAGATGGGGAGAATTACATACATAACATTTCTTTAACCAAGCCCAAGTTCAAAGATGAAGCTCTAGAAGGGGTCCAGGTCCGACACCTCAGTGTAAGTCCTGTCAGTTGTCCCAAGGCACCTGGGCAGTGAGCTCGTTTTAGTTTCGCTGTTACTGCAAACTGACGGATGCCTTTGCCTGACTTCCTGATTTTAAAATAATAAGTGTGGCTGAAACTACTAGCATGAAAGTTGTAGCATAAGGTTAATGTGGAGTGTATAACCAGTGTACATTATCCTGGGCTGGGTAGAGGAAGAAGTATGTTACCTGCTGCAAACAACTGCTTTGTCAGTGATGTGTCTGTTTGAAAAAATGCATCTCTGCCCAGTCCTCGGAAAGCTAATGTTGACTATATAAAACATAATCATCCTGTTTGCAGCCTCCCACTCTTAAGCAAAGTCATCATAAAAACAATAATAATAAAATTACTGAATATAGGTGTTTTCTTTTCTTCAACATCTTTGTTGACCTCCCACAGTCTCATGACACCTGTACCCATGGTTTGATCTACGTTGCTTTCACTGGCAGGCCTGGCTGCAGCAGGGTAGACTCTGTTCCACCTTCCCTGTTCCTGCTCCTGTGCCAGTAGCACCAGTACAACTGTCTCTGAGGCAATGACGTGAATTGGAGAACTAATCCAGATAGAAATAGGTTGCATTTTCTGGTCTGTTTGTAGTGCAAATTGGTTGCCCAGTCCCATTTCCTACACAGCCTCACAGACAGCTGTAAAGGTGTAAATAAGAAAGAATTGGGAGGAAAGCAGAGCCTGAGCTGGTGGTGCTGCCAGCAGAAATTTAATGTGTAAGACTGTAGTTGTAGACAGCAAAATGGAAATTTTCTTTTGTGTGCGACACACTGATGCAAAACACAGATTCTCTTTCTTTCTCTGGCCCTTTCTGGTTCATCAGTGACTCAGGGTCATTGTTCTGACCTTCAGCGTTACCAGCAAGTCACATCTCTGTTCCTTTGAGACAGTTGTGTTGCCCACAGGTAGGGCAGGTCTTAAACTCCAGTTAAGTATTTGAGAACCAAGAAAAATTCTCTGTTCTGGAGATAATGCTTTTGCAGAGTAGATCTGCCTGAGAGGCAGATGAGAGACCTTTCTCATTTAAGAAGTTCTCCTACATTGTCCAGGAAAATATAAAAACACACAAAAAAATACACCAGAATCCCCATGGTTTATAACATTAGTAAATTTTTTTTTTTACTACAAAATTTGGTCACTGTTTAATTTCAGTTGGTTTTTAGGGAGAGGATGGGTCATAGATTTAATTTTGGTGCGTTAAGCAAAATAGTGTGTCTGCTATTGCTTCAAGACTAGTGCTAATTGACCAAGCAATGATTATTTCAATATAACTAGTAGAGCCAGAGCAATTTTAGGATTTAAAGTATTTCCAAGCCTGAGCTGTGGCTTAAGCCCCAAATCTTTCATTTTAAATGTTGCAATAAATTTTGTGAATAGGATGCATTCAGAAGTTGGGCAAGGGCAAGGTTTGTAAGGAAGTGCTGTTTTTCTTGTGCATACCTGGGCGTATTCTACTGCAGCACTCCAACTGCAGAAATAATTCAAAAGTTTTCACTTACTTGACAAAGTTAAAGCAAAAAATAGTCTATACTGCCTGTTAAGAAAGAAACAAAGCTATTAAATCATAACCCCAAGTATGTTTCTTGTACAGATACAAATTATTTTGAATTTGTTTCAGACATTTTACTTTATGTATGGTAATTGTCAGCTTTGTATGAATAATATTGTCTATCTGCTTTCAGATGACCAGTTCTAAAGATAATCTATTAATAAAACAGTGAAAGCATTGGTCTGAAACATGCATTTTGTTGTGTTTTGCTTCTGAACTATTTGGAAGTGGTGTGGTCTTTTTAAACAAGACTTTCCAGTATTTACAAAGTTATATAACTTCATGCTCTTATACTCTGGGTTCATCTCTAGAAGTACCACATATATTCCAAGCAGCAAATGGAGTGAGCAGTGTTTCTTTTAATAGCTTGTGCTTATAAAGCTTGCAGCGTAAATATATGAAGTGGCATTTTTTATTAATTAGTCCTTTAGCCACTGACTTTCAAAAGTAGGTTAGAAACATTCGCAATGGAGCTGTCCCTTCTTGCCAACAAACAAAATCTCAGCACAGACACAAATTCTACCTAAAATTCTCTTGTCAAGTTTAACTGTGCTGCTGATACCTGAAACTCTGTGCTTGCCCTGAATTTCTTAACTGATTTGATAGTTCTCTGAAACAGAAGACTGATGTGAAAACAAGTGTGATCGCTTTGGGATTCCAACATCTGACCCTTTTCAGTCTGCAGTATTTTGCTGAGGTGACCTACAGTATTCAAACGTCAGGATTTCTTTTTTTAATTTTTACATGAGCAAAACAAATGGATGATGAAATTCAGATACCTAATTTAATGTTTTAGGCCAAAGAACTTTAAATACTGACAGTTGCCCTCCCTCATTATAGGATGGGAAAGGAAACATTTACTTTACTTATGGGAAAGTCCCCTGAATTTCTGGGACTTTCCAGAAGATTAAATCTCAGAATATAAATTTACATTCTTATTACATTAGAATGTCATCTTTAATCAGTGTAATCTCTAAGAACCTTCAGTCCAATCTTACAGTAGGCTATTCTAATAAATGTGATGTTGATGTGTCTGTTAATATTTTCACACTGTAAAATTAACAGAGACTCTGGAAACAAATTACTTTGGAACAGAAAGATTTCAGGTAATAATAAACATGTTTATATGGTTATCTGCCTTTATCAAATTCTTGCATATGCTTCCATTGAATCATACCTGGTGTGTAATTTAAATTATTCCAATTAAGGAAACATCTGTATGGAGGTGGTTCCTTTCTCCATTACAGGTGTAAGATTACTATATGTTGTATTCTTGGCCTTTGGGCTTGGAGTACTTGGGTTAACCAGACTGGTGTGAGTCTCTCTAATGCTCTGGTTTATTATTTTTGTTCTTTAATAAGTTGTTCCTGACCTGCTCTGAGCACCATAAGAGAGCTGGGTAATCTTCTACATAATTTCAAAGTAGCTTTAGCTTTGTTCACTTAAGCATTTGTCATGGCTCCAGTGATTGAAGCTGTGTGAGTCACATACATAGAGCAAAGCCTGTGCAGGAGGCACTGTTATTAAATACCCTTGTCTTAACAACATTATGGTCCCGCTTCACTCACTGTATGACAGTAGCTTTGTTGAGCAGTCAGTCATCACTCCTGCCATTGTTTGTGAAGAGCAACTTTCAGTAGTTTCCCCTCCTCGGAGGTAGCCAGTTACATAGTCTCTCCCTACAGAGATGCACATTGCCACAGGTTTGGGATTGCGGCAGTTCCCCCAGCTGATGCCTCTGACCTGGGACATTTAAAGGTTGCTTGGCACATGGACAAAGATCTTTGCAACATGTCAAAACGCTGTCAAATATTTCATGCAGTATTTAGGTCATTCTTACTCTGCCAGAATGAATGATGGGGCAGTTAAAAGGCCATAAAACATGGAAATGCATATGGAGGAGAACAAATATGATCCATCTGAATGACTCTGGCAGGTCAAATGGAAATCTCAAGTCCTGACAGGTCTACCCAGTAGAAAAAAAGAACACATGCACCTTGTTAGATGGATCTTAACCTTGCTAACTTGGCATCATTTTCTGCTCTGATGGCTCCTTTCAGTGGTGGTAGGGACACAGTCCTCTTTTCTAGCATCACCTCCCATTTTCTCCCTGTCACTGGGGAAGGAGAAGATCTCTGTCCACCTGCAGAATTAGCTCTCCTTTCACTCTGGACTGCCTTAGCTCTTCTGCTGGAACACATTCCCATGCCAGTGTTTGCTATGAAAGGAAGTACCCCTAAATGTTCTGCTTGTTGACCAGCGCAGCAGCATATGTGGTTTATTTGGCCTGTCCAGAGAGCTGGGCGGTACCAGAGCCCTGAGTTGCTCGCTGTGCCAGCCAGGTACTACCTACTTCCTTACGCCGGGGTCACGTAGGTGCTTCAGCGTGGTGCTGAGCCCAAGCTAACAACCCGTACTAAGAGGCAGAGTGTACCAGCTTGGGCACAGGGCCTTGTTAGCAGAACAGAGATGTTAGTTTATTGTACCCATTGCTGTACTCACATTACGTGGGTTCAGGCTGTGTTAACACACCCTCATGGCTTTTAGATGGGTACTGGTCCACATCCAGCAAGCTTTTGCCATGGTGCTGTCCCCACCCTGCCGTGTGAGGTTCCTGCTGTTGCTGCAGCATCTGGTAGTGTCGCGGGCTGCCTTTGGAAGTCACACACACAAAAAGATACCTCACAAGTCTTTGTATGGATGTAATTGTATCTTTGTTTTTTTTATTAAAAACTGCCATCAGACTAGCGTGTGGTCACAGTTTAGTTAGAAGTGCAAATATGAGAAGTGTCTGGCTTCATGTCACTGCAGTCAGCTATGCTGAGGGGTCAGCTTGAGATCTCATGGAGTCATTTATTCCTCAGTTGTCCACCCAGTGTTTCAGTCAAAGGTAAAAGGAGGATTTGACTAGGGCCAGAAATTAAACCTTGTCCTGAGTGCCTATGCTGATTGTCAATTCTCTGTGCCTGTACCAACTGCAAAGAGCTTGTGCCTGGAGTTGTGATGTGTTCCGTGGGAGCGTTAGCTCCCAGAATGCTGTTGTAAGAAATAATTTGATGCCCCTATTTTATGTTGTGTTAAAAGATGTCTACGTACAAATTATACCGTTCAGACAAATTGTTGTGATAAATTTTATTAGGTAACCAGCAGCTACACATCACCAAGTCAGCCACAGTACTTTCAGCAGACACATGGGGAAAAGAGGCGGGTATTTTGACAATTTCACATGGTTTCATTTTTGTGAAAGGAAAGATGCTTTCTACAGTTAGTAGGAATTACAAGAAATCAGCATAGGTTGAGAGTTAGGTGCTTTTGATGTTCTAAAAATAATGTCAGAGAAAAGATGGTAAGTTGTAGTAAAATGCAATCAGCTTGTATGTAAATGCACTGCATAGATACAATATTGGCAATAAATGTGTAAGAACTACAAAATGTGCTGAATTCTCAGAAACAATCAAGTTCTCATGAAGTTTTTTTGAATAGATGCTGCCTGGGACGTCCTTCAAAATCCCTATTTTCTCCTAAATTCAGTTTGCAGACATCTTTTGGGGTGTTTTTTTCCTACACATATTCACTAATGGTGTGTATGAGTAGGTTCCACCATTCTGTTGCACATCAAGGATCACAGACATAAAACATGTGAATTCAGTGCATTCAGTGTGAGGGCAGAGCATTTACAAATAGAACATATTTATGGATTATGTTTTCAATAATAATAATAGTTACTCAATTACTTTACAACCTTTCTGGGATTTGTAAGGGGAATTTCTGAATGTGAAGGGGTAAGACAGTGGAGAGGCATTTGTTTGCTTTTCATTGTTAATGCCTTAGGAAACACTTACCCTGGTCTCTCCCCACAACCTTCTGCTGGGCTCTTTGCAGAACTAGTGTATTCACATGTGACCTACCCCAACTGTTAGATATGGTATTGTACTTTAATTAGGAGAAAGTTTTTTTTTTTAATATATATTACCAGTAGAATTAAAATATGTAGTTTGTTTGTTTGTTTTTTTTAAACTGGGCAGGAGGATTCATCCTTACTTTTAGTGCCCAATTCACATTCTTGAAGGGAAAGGTTGTAATTCAATTAGGTCCCTTGATGATTCTGTATTGAGCAAAAAAAGGCAGTATAGATTAAACTTGAATTAAATTATGTGCATATACCACATGCTTGATGGATGCTTTTGTATCTGTTCGTAGAATCTGTGATACAAGTAATAAATTGCTGTTAATTGCTGTCAGAGTCTCTTTCTTTTAAAAAGCTTGAAGGCAGAAACACTAGATACTAGTACAGTGCCAAGAGTGTGGAGTCAAATCAGGAAAATCCAGCAGTGAAGAGTGTTCAGGCAACTTTCACTCACATGTCTTACCTGTGCATACCAATACACCTTCTGCCTGGTAAATTTCAGCTTGCTTGTGTTACACTAACAGAAAACAAATCTAGAGATGGTTACTGATTTGGGTTCTTGCTGCTGTAGCTGTGAGATTTTTTGTCTTCTGCTGCTTTTTTTAAAATCTGCCACTGCATTTCCTTTAGTGAAAGGGAGATTGAGCATGTAACACAAGTAATTTCTTCCAATACTTTCATCATTTATATATCAAAATCTGTTAAGTATGAGAAATTTTCACAGCTACAACTGTGCTAGAAGTTTTGTTGGAGAAGTCATGAGACAGAAAAATTTGTTATGCATAATCAAGGCTCCTGGTTGCATTTTTCTGTGATCTGTATGGAAATACTACACCGTTTGCCTCTCTTGCGTTGACTGTTACAGCATGTATTCAGTCAGCAAAGAGTTTTCAAGCACTTCTCAGAGTGTCGTATTGATGTAGACAGAAGTGGGGCTACAGGTATTACATCCAGCGGATGGTCTGATTCTGTGAGATTCATTTTTTCTTCTAAGGTCAAAATAAAATATTTTAACTTCAGTGACAAGAATAATTTTTTCAGCTTTTTGTTTTTCGGTTTGCCTGGAAGATTGCTGTGTGTGAATGCAAATAATCTGAAGACTCTTGTCCATTTTTGTCATTTTCAGTGGAGGTGGTTGTTGAGGCCATTCTTCTAACCTCCACTTCCCCATGGTTTGCCCGGCCCTTGCATTGCCCTGACCCAGAAGCTGGCGTGATCATCAAGTGGCTGCATGGTGAACCCGTTCAGAGAAGCAGTGAAAGGTAGATTAAAGTCGAAGCAGCAGCTACAGGTTGTGTTCCCAGTATGGCACACCACCTTGTCACCCAGAGGAAGGGGCAGGAGGAGGAAACACCCAGGGCAATGGCAGGGGCAGTGCCAGCTTGGGTTGACAGAGAAGCTCTGGTGTAAATTGCAATTCCTGTGCCAACCCACTGTAGTCATTAGTGGCAGAGAGAGATAATTATGGGCCTGTCTTGTCCTGTTGAGCATTTATTGCTGGTTATTTGAAGTCCCGTGTGTTAGCTGTAAATAAAATTATTTTTCTCTGAACATTTTCAGTCTGGCAGCCATTGAATGGAGTTCATAAAGCAGCTGCTGAGCTGCAGCTGAAAGGGCTGTCATGCTGCAAGGTAACAGTGGAAATGTTTACGGATTTCATGTGAATGCTCTCAGTAATTACACTAGAAAGGTGAAAACAAATAATACAATACAAGAGCGGTGTTTGATGACCTTTTCAGTGCTTTTGTGGTGGATCTGTGGCTTTATAAGGCCACATATAGTAAATACAGAGTGAGTAAAGTTCCTGCAACTTTGGATGGTGGAGCTGTGTTTGCTTCCTGAACAACTGTACTGGCATACCTGCTATGAATAAATCCGAATGCAGGGCTTGAGAAACATGCATTGCCTCGATTTCCTTTCCCTCAGCCCCCTCGCTGCCCCAGCCCTTCATTGCCATGAGCAGCTGGGTGGCTGGGTATTGAACTGGATCGGGAACGTGATGTGGCAGCCGAGGTGGCCTCTGCAGGTGGTGGCTGGGTGAATGGGTGTGGCACAAGCCAGGCTCAAAATGGGCGTACATTTGTTGGGTCTCTGCTCTGCACTGTTTTCGGAGGCTGTCATGTTCTTCAAAACCTGGGCATGTACTTTAATAAAATAAAACTAGAAGTCATCATCTAGCTGTGGAGGAGAGGGAGACTTTAAAGCGTGTCACTTGGTAAAGCTGTGCTTGCTCGCGAGCAGGCTGTGACAGTATGCCTGAGGTGTAAAGCGAACCGTGTTGCCTCAAGGTGTGGTTATATTGTGTGGCCAATAACTCAGCATAAGCATTAACTAATAACAGTGAATTGTCACCACAACGTTACTAAGGACAAGAAAAGAAAGGCTTGCGGGGAGAGGTAGTATGTCTTACATACTGGTACAACTGAAAAGCACAAAAAGACTTGGGGCATTCAGGACCTTACCATACAAAAGTGGATGGGAAGTTGTATCCGCTGTAACAGCCACAGTGAGGTATTTTGGTTCTTGAATTTAGTGGTGGTTGGGAAAGGACTTTCACCTTTTTTCTCCAGTCTGCCCTGGGAGATGAAAAGGAGCCTTGTCTGCAGAGCAGGGAAGCTCTATGGCTCCTGTGAGCGAGGAGAGACCAAGGAGCAGAGCCCAGCTTTCAGGAGAGAATCTGGAGTTCATGAGGACATTTGGGATAGGAGACAGAAAAAGAAGTAAGTAGGCAAGATATACCAGGGAGACCACAGACATGGGAAGCTGTGGGAAGACAGAATTATGTCTTCCTGGCTCAGTAAGCAGTTGGGAGGGGCAGTAACTCTGCTTTGTGCTCTGAATACACAGCATTGATGCTCACTTTAAACAACGGAGATTACAGGAGTTACTATTGTCTGTGGGCACCTAGTTCAGCATCCTGTCTTGAAGATACTGAAGATTGGTAGGTACTTCAAAAGACTACTGGAACCTGCAAGAATTATATGTGATGTAATCTCCCCCCCCATGAAAATCTTTATTTGCATTTTTAGGGATTAGAGATTGATTTAAGTTCTGACTCATGGGGTTTTATATTCCTTTCAGTTCCACACTTTTGATATAAAATAACCACGCTAATTGTTACCCATGTCCATGTCTAACCCCTGTTTGAATCCTGATAAATTGCTTAATTGTCAGCAGCATCCATGCTCTATTTGTGCAGTACATGAAATATCAGTTTTCATATTTTTAGTATATATATTTTAGTTTTTATTTCTATAATTTTAGATTTGCTACCTTACAGGTTTACAGTTCTCATAGTCAGACAGTTAATATTTCTAGTTTACTTCCCTGTTACTAGTTTGAATATATTTTTTAGTGTTTGAAGCAGTTCTCTCTTTTCTGAGGAAAAGAACACAATTCTATTCAGTCTCTTCATACAGCAGGTTTTCATTGCCACAAATGCTTGCTTTCTCTGGTCTCCCAGATTCCACATAACCCATTTTGAAGATGGGCTCCCAACCTCTGCACTGTAATCCAGTTGATGTATAGGGCCCATCTATACAAATATAACTGTTAAAGATTACCCTGTATCTTATTACTGTTGCAGTCTAATACTTCATCTTGTGTCATAGATGCGTGTTAAGCAGAATTCTGAACTATCTGGAGGAGTGCCTGGGCCCCTTTCCCGGGTTTATGCAACTAAGGAGACAGGTTTATTTGGATTTTTCTAGTGTGCATGTAGTTCAGTTTCCCCTTCATTCTGCAACTGTTTGTTTGTTAGCATCTGTCTTCTGCTGTCCTGGTGTAAATTCATCTAGTACAGTTAGTTATCATCTGCTGAACTTCTTTCTCCCAGTCCTGATTTGGCTAAATCAAATTACTGGCTGTCAGATGAATGTTTTGCTGTTTGGCTCTTTGCCTCCAGGGTTTCCGATCATTAGTAAGTATGTTATTAAGAAAGTATTAATAAGCATAGTACTAGCTCTTTTGAACTATTAAAATTGTGTATTACATAAAAGTCACAAGTTAAATACACTGTCTCTAACCAGGTAATCTCATCAGCTTTCTTAACTTGTGTTCAGAGTTCACAGCCATGGTGTTTTAGGCAAGCAGACTGTTTTTCCAACTCCGTTGTTAATAGCTAACTGTTTTTTCAGGTAGTTTTATTTAGGATACTTGATTGAAGATGAACTATAGCAGTTACTTTTTTTTTCTTAAAGTGGGGGTGCATGTCCTTTCCTGACAAAATGGAAAGTAGCCTGGGAAGAATGAGAAGTAGCAGGGAAGAATGAGAAGAAGGTCTGCTCCCTCTGCTCCCCTGTACTTTGCCTGTCCTGGACACTAGTTCACCACCAGGACGCTTTCAGATCTCTGCCTCCATTCCAGAACTCCTATTGAGGTAGCTGGCAGGGAAATCAGTGCCAGGGAGTGGGTGGGCCCCTGCAAACAGGGCAGAAGGAGGATGGGGTGGCGGGGTGGGCCTGGGCACCCACAAGAACAGGAAGACACTGGGGTACTGGTCAGCAAAGCTTTTCTAGACGAGGTATATATGAGAGCTTAGAAAGAAAGTGTAAGGATTGGCATTTGTTTGTATATGTGTGGAGTTTATGGTTTCAAACCAAACATTTAATCTGTTTCTTCGTAAATTGCCAGAGCTAGTACGAATTGACAACCTTCATTTCAGCCATCATGGTCTTATCTTTACACACAACTTAGTAAGTATTTATGTTCTACATGCCTGGTCTTGTATATCTTGGCAATCTTAATTATACCATGCTGTTAAAGAAAACATGAAACAACGTAGTAATCAGTGTATCTGGAATTTGATGTCATGATGCTCAAAAATCTGATTCCTTCTTTTTCTTACAAGTTATTGCAAAAGGTAGTAGTGAAGATGTTAGAATACAAATACTGTGATGTGTACGTGCAAGGTAAATTGAACCAAATTCAAGAGTACTTGGAACCTGCAAACAGCACAAGACTTAAGAGCCTGCGCAAAAATTACAAGTCATGTTGTAAACGCTCTTAAACTGCATGTGTCAAGATGTAAATCTTGCAGGCAGCTTCCTGCATTGCTTGGTGCTTCCTGTATGCTATGAGGAGGTTCCTTTTAGGTGTTTGCAGGTGAGGTTAAGAGTATGATTTCCAAAATGTTGGTGTTCTAGAGTAGGGAGCACCTCAAACAGTTAATACTTTTTGCTGATTACATATTCAAAAGATGAGGCAAGTGTAGAAACCAAGCTTGTAAAACCAGAGGTCCTTTGCTGAATAATGTATGAGAGGATTGTAAAGTCTTCCTAGGAAAACACTGCATTTGTCAGCAGGAATTTGTCAATATCAACCTTTGTGAACACTGCTAAATACCTGATGCAAGAGACTCCTCACTCAGATTTTTCATCTATTTCTAATCCCATTTGTATAGCAATTGACTCCATACTGGAGTCATGATTGCTATCAGCAAACAAAAGCATTATTAGTTTTACAACATACTTGGAATTTGTATCTGGGAAATTGTTTTTTAAAGTTATTTTCAGATACTTGCCTAGGAGATGTTGCTTGTGCAAAAGATATGCTCCTGAAATGGTCCCAATGAGGTAGTCTTTTGTCTAGAGTCAACACGAGACATGCATAGGAATTGGGGAAAAGTTGTTGGTTTGCTTACCTTGGACAAACTGGCTTATACTCGCAAAAAAGTGATTAAACTAGATAGCTCCTTAAAAATCATAAAAATCAAAGGGAGCCCCTACAGTAGTCTGGTTTGTATTTTTCACTTTTGAAAATGCAGAATACTCAAAAATAAATTGGGCATATAACATGGAGAACTAAGACTTTTAAACTATAACTTGTTAAATTTGAGATAGAAAACCACTTAAACTGTTGTCATTAATGAAGTCTTTAAGAACTATTTGGTAACATATATTAAAAACTGTAATAGTGCATGGGATTTCTGTGCTTTCTGGAAGATGAAATGCAACATGGAGAAGACTTGGTGTTGTAGGAAAGAGTGGAGTTACATTTGCATGGACACAAGCTATTTTTTGAAATTTTTATAAAAATTGTAGTGTCTAGACTGCTTCAAACGCAGGGAGTTATTTAATTTCTTTCATGGCCAGTTTAGCAGTATGTACATATAGGTAGAATATTGTTTTATCTGTGAGCATTTGTCAGACTAACACCTGGTTTATGTGGAACAAAAATCGTGGTGACAGGGAGAAGCAGAATAAAATTCCAGGTGCTTAGAAGAATTTAATTTACTTCTTCCAAAATTCTTAAAGTTTTATTTCATTCTTTCTTTTTAAGGATAATCTGATTTATATCATGTCCTTCTTTTCATTTCCTAAGAGTTTCTGAACTGATGTTGGAACTAAATATTTGGTACTTAAACATTTCCATGTTCACACACACACACAAACACAAAAGCTCATTTGAACAGTCACTTTCAATACTAAGTATACAGATTTTGATTTTTAGACATTGACTTGCTTTCTTTTGATGTGAGATGCAGCTCCTGTTTTGAAATGCTGTTTTATCTTTGTTGATTAGCAATTGTTTACTGTAAGACAGAAACTTCATATTTTCCTCAGGGTTGAAGTGTGACTCTACTGCTTTAGGCAACACACCTCTGAAGAGTGTTCGCTTTCCTGTAATAGTGAAGTATAGTTTGCACTGGAATGGAAGTTTCCCTGACTTTGTGTTTAAAATGAAATATCATGAATATGGTCATGGTACCACCAGCTGTATTGACACTTCTAAGCCTTTACGTCAAGGGGCCCAGTGAAGTGGAGCAGAGAGGGGCATTTCTCCTTCTTTCCACCTTTCTCTTGATCTGAACATTCTCTGCCCTCAGGCCCTTTTCCAAAGCAGAAATGCTTTACTGGCGGTTTTGTTCCAGCTCTGAAGAGGGGTGTGCTGCCTCAGGGTAGCCAGAGGCCTGAGTAGATTGGGCAGCGCAGGGCAGTACATAAGATTAGTATTGTGGCTATGAAGGTAATATCCATTCTTCATATTTGGTATTTGTAGTTCTGTATAATACAGTGGTATTGCTGTATCACCATTGGGAGCATTTCCTTGTATTTTGAAGTTCTTTTTTATATATTAGATATTTTCATATCAGTATTTAAAGAAGAACTGCAAAGAAATTTTCACAGATTGGTGCAGAATTTAACATTCATTGCACTCTGCCTACATGCATGATTTTGGAAGTTATGCAACCTGTTTTTATAGAGTTGTGTGTTCTGGTGATCTAGGCTTGCTCAGTTATTGCTTAGAAATATAAGTGTATTAGAAAGCTATATATGATACAAAACTTAGGTCATGACAAATTACTATGTACCTCTAAGTATAAAAATATTTATTTGCAGCGAGGTTCAAGTAAAAATGCCTTTCATCATTATGTATACTGACTTTAAAACTACCACGTAGAAAAGCCTTAAGTTGCTGTGACGTAGGGCCGTAGACAGTCTGGTTGTGGAAAGAAGTTGCATGGAGATGTTGCATATTTAGTTCAGAGAGAAGACAACTGAAAACTAAGTGCCCAACGCAGAAGCAATTGCGATTGGTTATTTGCAAACTGCAGTTGCGGGGAGAGGGAGGGCTGTAGCAGGGCATATTGTCACCTTGGCACTGAGGGAGTGCCCTTCCTGACAAACGGCCGGTCGTTATTTCAAATTGCAGAGGTACTAGATTGTCATAGTGTAATTGCTCAAGCAATTTTTTTAAGATGAGCAAAATGCATCTTTTCTGATCTCATTATTGGAAGAGACTGGACCTGTTTTTCAGAAACATTACACACTGAAAAATCAACCTGAGGCNAGTATGTACATATAGGTAGAATATTGTTTTATCTGTGAGCATTTGTCAGACTAACACCTGGTTTATGTGGAACAAAAATCATGGTGACAGGGAGAAGCAGAATAAAATTCCAGGTGCTTAGAAGAATTTAATTTACTTCTTCCAAAATTCTTAAAGTTTTATTTCATTCTTTCTTTTTAAGGATAATCTGATTTATATCATGTCCTTCTTTTCATTTCCTAAGAGTTTCTGAACTGATGTTGGAACTAAATATTTGGTACTTAAACATTTCCATGTTCACACACACACACAAACACAAAAGTTCATTTGAACAGTCACTTTCAATACTAAGTATACAGATTTTGATTTTTAGACATTGACTTGCTTTCTTTTGATGTGAGATGCAGCTCCTGTTTTGAAATGCTGTTTTATCTTTGTTGATTAGCAATTGTTTACTGTAAGACAGAAACTTCATATTTTCCTCAGGGTTGAAGTGTGACTCTACTGCTTTAGGCAACACACCTCTGAAGAGTGTTCGCTTTCCTGTAATAGTGAAGTATAGTTTGCACTGGAATGGAAGTTTCCCTGACTTTGTGTTTAAAATGAAATATCATGAATATGGTCATGGTACCACCAGCTGTATTGACACTTCTAAGCCTTTACGTCAAGGGGCCCAGTGAAGTGGAGCAGAGAGGGGCATTTCTCCTTCTTTCCACCTTTCTCTTGATCTGAACATTCTCTGCCCTCAGGCCCTTTTCCAAAGCAGAAATGCTTTACTGGCGGTTTTGTTCCAGCTCTGAAGAGGGGTGTGCTGCCTCAGGGTAGCCAGAGGCCTGAGTAGATTGGGCAGCGCAGGGCAGTACATAAGATTAGTATTGTGGCTATGAAGGTAATATCCATTCTTCATATTTGGTATTTGTAGTTCTGTATAATACAGTGGTATTGCTGTATCACCATTGGGAGCATTTCCTTGTATTTTGAAGTTCTTTTTTATATATTAGATATTTTCATATCAGTATTTAAAGAAGAACTGCAAAGAAATTTTCACAGATTGGTGCAGAATTTAACATTCATTGCACTCTGCCTACATGCATGATTTTGGAAGTTATGCAACCTGTTTTTATAGAGTTGTGTGTTCTGGTGATCTAGGCTTGCTCAGTTATTGCTTAGAAATATAAGTGTATTAGAAAGCTATATATGATACAAAACTTAGGTCATGACAAATTACTATGTACCTCTAAGTATAAAAATATTTATTTGCAGCGAGGTTCAAGTAAAAATGCCTTTCATCATTATGTATACTGACTTTAAAACTACCACGTAGAAAAGCCTTAAGTTGCTGTGACGTAGGGCCGTAGACAGTCTGGTTGTGGAAAGAAGTTGCATGGAGATGTTGCATATTTAGTTCAGAGAGAAGACGACTGAAAACTAAGTGCCCAACGCAGAAGCAATTGCGATTGGTTATTTGCAAACTGCAGTTGCGGGGAGAGGGAGGGCTGTAGCAGGGCATATTGTCACCTTGGCACTGAGGGAGTGCCCTTCCTGACAAACGGCCGGTCGTTATTTCAAATTGCAGAGGTACTAGATTGTCATAGTGTAATTGCTCAAGCAATTTTTTTAAGATGAGCAAAATGCATCTTTTCTGATCTCATTATTGGAAGAGACTGGACCTGTTTTTCAGAAACATTACACACTGAAAAATCAACCTGAGGCAGACACCTGGCATGAAAAAATTTTGCCTGAATGTGAATAGTTTGACAACATTTTAATAAGCAAATGAAAACAGTATGTAGTAATGGGAATTCAGCTGCAGTGATTGCTACCAGATCCACCAAGAATAACGGACTTGCATACCAACCCAGACTTACGACAAATATTGTGATTGTAGGTAACTAAATGACCATGGAATCTGGAGCAGAGAACCAGCAGAGTGGAGATGCAGCCGTTACAGAGGCAGAAACCCAACAGATGACAGTACAGGCACAGCCACAGATTGCAACGTTAGCCCAGGTATAAAATCATACGGTGTAATAGTTTTACCTATTGGATATTTTTTTTAAGAGGGATAATGTCTGCTCATGGGCCTAAGAGAAAGTTCCATTGATACAGTTCTAAAACAGGTGCAATGTATAGTTCCTTTAATATTTGGTTTTACATTTTTTAAAGCAATAGAGATTTTTAACTTCCCATCCCTCTAGGCTGTGGTAGTTCTGAAGAACTGTATGTGTGTGAACTGTGTAATGTTAACAGAATAATGAATGAAAAGATTTCTAGCATTCTTTACCACAGCCATACCACTGAAGGGTATTTTTCCCAAAACATGTAATTTGCTGTCTTTTTTATATTGACTGGATTGTTTTGCTGTTATGTTTTCTGTTAGAAACTTGTCAATAGTAGTCAGTTTAATTCTGAAGAAAAAAGCCTGAAAATATAGATAAATAATGCAGCAAATACAAGATCTTATCAGATGGGACTGATATTATAAACATTACAATCAAGTGGAACAACCTAGCATTTGACGGCTTGTGTTATCCTGCTGTCTCCAGAATTTCACAGAATTGTTGGTTATTTAGAGTGACAGTACTAGATCATTTATTGTCCCCAGATTATTTTGGAGAGACAAGAAATGCAATCCCAGCTCCATCTCTGATTTTGGAACCCAGTTTCATTCTTGGTTACATGGATGGTTGGCAGAAGCAACTCCATTGTGTAAATGAGTACGGAGTCTGTTCAGCTCCCTTCTGTAACCATTTCATGTTAAAACTATTTGCAGTCTGCAAAGAGCAAACAGGTTTTTTAGATCTCATAGTTTGGGGAATTGAGTGTCTTTTAAGTGGCACATGTGTTAAATCACTTATTTTATAAATTATTAATGTATTTTTAAAGACATTGCATGTTTACACAGTCATTACATAAACCAGAGATAGTACACTTCCATTCAAATGATAGTATAGGGGTTGGAGCTGTTAAAATGCAGAGTGATTTTGTTGAGTGGAGCTGTAGTGTGAATTTACAGGACACCAGCTGCCCTGCACCAGCTTACCTTTTTGGGCAGTTTTCTCACTGTCTAACTTAGGCACAGGATATAGGTGGTGTGAATAACACTTCGGTGTGAACTGAGTGGAAGTAGTTTCTTTCTCTTGAAAAAGCAGTAATCTGCTTCTCACTTGCTGTGCATTAAGATTTAGTCCAGAGAAGCAAGAGTGTTTCAAATCCATGTGCTAACATAGTAACCTCCAGGTAGCTGAACTTACAGATGTGTAGTCGGTTGAATGTACTTTACTCGGGCAAAATTACCCCAGTACTTGAATGAGAATTTTTCCTGAGTGAAAAAAAGCTGTGCAGCTTTTTGAACCAGCTATGGTTGAAATCCATGTGAACCACAAAGAAATAAGTTACATTTTCCTAGTTTCCTCTGTTGTCATTCACTGTATTATTTGCACCTTAGCTTTTCCCCAGGCTTTATATTCCTTGTGGAGGTGATAAAACAGTATAAACGTAATTCCGTGTCTTGTTCACATCAGTGTTACATTATTGCAATATTTTTAATATGTGAAGTGGCAGCATTTGGCATTAGGGAGTGCCCTCAGAGGCTTCAACAAATCTAAATAACTAATTATATCCATTTAATTCTTTTATTATCTCTTGTAAGGTCACCCCTCTTGTAAGCTTAGTTTAATTGCTGCTTTTTTAGTGAGTTCAGGGTAGTTTTCAGAGTCAAAAGGAAACTCATTCCAGTTCCACAAGGTATGAGTCAGAGACATCTGCGGAAGTTACACTCTGCTATTGGCTTAATCCAACCACAGAATGGCCTCCAGTTGAACAGCTTTACTGTCATTGCCAAGGACTGTTTAGTCAGACATGCATTATTAAAAAAGGCCACTTCACAAAGAAATATAATTTACCGGAGGAAAGTGTGCTCCTGTTAATCTCAGCCCCGGTTTCTCTCTTGTTAAGTACCGCCATGTAATGCTGCAGCTGTTGTCCTGAAAAAGGAAGGTAAAGGCAAACACAAATTTGTGGATTAGTGAGAGACAGCTGTGGAGGAGAGATGTCTACATGTAATTCCCCTTAAATTTGTTGTTAAGCAAGATTTCCTTGTAAGTGGTGAATGTTTATAGAAATTCAGAGATGAGCTACTGCAGCTTTTTGAGAACCACGTGTTCATGGGGACAGCAGAGGATTTACTTCTGCATCCGGTACGCAGCAGCTCTTTGAGATTAGGTAGGACAACAGGGCTGCTTCTTCTTGCATTGTAGCTGCATGGATCGAATTTCTTGAAAATGCCATTGAACACTGGAGGATTGTTAAATTTTCCACCACGGGGTGTCAAGGAGAAGGCTGGCTAGTCAGTGACCCACAACCTGGCTGTGGTGTGCAAGAGCTCAGGCTTGCCTGCAGTCCTTCCCCAAGGGCTAGGATGGTGCAGGTCAGGTGCAAACCAAGGGCTGTGTGTACAGCAGCCTTGGCACCCACCTGCCTTTCAGGAGCCCCCAGGCATGAGCACGTGCATCGTATCACCAGATGGTTGCTGAGTATGGGGTGCGCACTGGGGCATCTACCCAGCCACATAGCAGTCTTGGTGCATGGCCCTTCAGCTGCCCGTAATCGTTCTTGTGACCTGCCAGAGCAAGACTTCCCAGTGTGACATGAACAGCTTTGGTGGGTATCGCTGTCCTTGGGGCGTGAGCCCCTGCACAGGACGTGTGTGGCTGTGCACACCATGCTAATGTACCGTGCTGAAGGTGTTAGCATACCTCCTATGCATACAGGTCTGTGCTGGAGAGGCAAAGTTGTGTTCAGGAACTGAGATTTTAAAATGTGGGCAATTTTTCCTCATAGAAGTAACTCCAAGACTAGAGTTTGTGTTGACCCGTTACGCTGAATCACAATAACTGCCTGCAAACCATTTGTTTCCACTGCAAACCCATGGGTTTTCTGTCTGAACACATGGTCAGTTTTCTTAATTTAAATGGACTTTGCCAGCTACTCAGTATGGTTTAGTCTTTAGAAAGTCTGAAAGGCATGACTTCCTAAACATTTTAACTTCTTACATCTGGCAAACACTTTGCATTTTCTTGAGTGAGAACAAAAATAGCTCCACTCCCATATGTTTCTGCCTTTGACTCAGCAGTGTCTGTAGGAGTACACCCAAGTCCCAGCAATATCTAACTGAAGCAAGCGAAAGGTAATAATATGTTTTTATTAGGTTACCTCAAAATAGAGGCAGTAGTGTTTTTTCTCATTCTTGTCAGTGGTTTTACAAGCAATGTTTTGAGCCTGCAGAAATTCTGCATTAGATTATTTTGTTAAGTAGGTCAGATGTTGGGCTTAGGCAGTTCAGAGGGTTTTATATTACACGGAACATTTGGGTCATCTAGCTGGGGTCTAGAAGAGAGATAATTCTTTCACTGAAAACTGTTCTTGGTAGTGAAATAAGAAGATTTTTGAAATAACCTAATTTATACTCGCTGTCTCTTTGCAGGTATCTATGCCAGCAGCTCACGCAACGTCTTCTGCGCCCACGGTGACCTTAGTTCAGCTGCCCAATGGGCAGACGGTTCAAGTGCATGGAGTAATTCAGGCAGCCCAGCCGTCAGTTATTCAGTCTCCACAGGTCCAGACAGTTCAGGTACTGACTGAAGAAATTCCTAATAAGTAAATCGGGCCTTTTGAATAGTCCTGCAATTTCACTGGTTTCTAATGTGTTTGTCTTCTGGATTGTGTTTTTCTCTATATAGATGTTAAGACCATGTTGCAGGCAAAGTCTGTACAGTATTTGCTACTCTCTGACTTTTTTTCTGTTCTGGTTTAACCACTTTTCACTTTCAAACATTGCTGAGTTTCATTTCCCTCTAGAATTTCCTTGGTGAGTTTAACAGCTTCATGTTTTTTCTTACACTATTTCTCTACATTTTCCTCTCTGCTATATTTCAATACATCTACTATTCTGAAGTGAACAAAAGGGATTTTTTTAACATGTAGTCTTTGATCATTAATGAGGCTGATACTCTGGGATGAGTCTTTGCTACTTAGAAAATATTTGTATTTGGTTTACAAAACAGATGTCTGTATGTTAATGGTCCTTACAATAAACCTATCAGTCCTCTCATAAAAATGGTTTTAAAATTGGCCTGTTGAATGTTGTTTGCTTTGTAAAGCCTTAGCATTTTCTCTTCTGTGAAGCAAGACAGATAATGCAATATGATGAGATAGCTTGAAGACAGAGGAGACAAGTAGTCTGAAATCTTTAAAACCTGTAACTTTTTTTTTCTGAACCACTTTAAGCCCAGTGTTACTGAATAGAGAAAGAGAAATTGGTTGGCGTACAGCAGTTAACACAAGGCGAGGACTATGCATCATTCCTTTGCTATTAGTCCACTGATATAATTTTTAAAAGTAGACATTGTGACTATTTGATACAAATATTTAGGTGGGTATTATTTTTAAAAATAATAAGGCATGCATAATTTAAAACTAGGCCATTCTGATAATAATCTTTGTTTATTCTTTGTCAGCTTTAGTGCTGAGTTTCTGGCAGGTTCTACCCTCCCCAGCCATTGGAGTCAAAAGTTTAGAGTTTTAATCTATCAGAGGTGAGCAGTTTTCAGATAAGTGTACAGGTTACTAGCCCAGGGGTGGAAGATAAGAGACTGACAATGAAACCATGCTTGGAATTCACCTGGCTCAGTGCAAAGCCAGAACATGTTTGGAATGCTGCAGTATTCTAAGCCCAGTAGTTCACAGTCAGCATTGGACCTGTTCAGGCCCTCTATCTGATAACTGTGAGATCTGCGCACCAGGAAGTTTTTTGAGCCTTTAGGAATCTTCCCTACAGTGCATAAAATGTCAGGCTGTGAGCTACGTTTCTCACATAGGCATCTCTCTGTTCACTAACTGTCTTGTATATTTGTCATGTGACTATAGTCTCTTGGAAAACAGTCTCTGTTTTTATGTATTGGAGATGTTTTTAGATTTTTGACATGCTTTGAATTTAAAATTATTGAAATATGATACAAACATTTTAGCTTTCCATCATGAATCTTTGTCCTTTTTTAGCACAGATGTTCAGAATTGCAGCACTGTGTTATTTTTTTAACATCTTCGTGTACAACGTTTTCCTGATAATTTGCTCCCTACAAAAGGCAGTCTTCTATAACATATCTACTCAATTATTTATAAATTTATGTTTCTCAATTTCAGTATTTTGCTCTTTTTTTCCAAACATTTCTGCTATCATAACATGGTTTTAGTTATTCTCTTACTAAAGTTTTACTTAAAGTCTTTGTTTTTTTAAAATGGAGGGAACGAGGAATCATAGAAAGCAAAAAGTGCATGGAATTACTGTTTAGATTTTTTTATTGGAGTATTTAAATTATAAAGGAAGTTCTTATGGGTAGATAACTGACTATGGTCATTCTTCACTGGATCTGTTACTAAACAGCCTGCCCTTTCTGTTCATTGGGGAGGTAGAAACACTGTAAAATACTTGCGTTGTAGTGTTTTTCCCAGGATGTCAACATTTCCTTAAAATAAAGACATTGGAAGTGTCTTGTTAAGTTTGATTGCTGTTCTTATTTACAGATCTCCACTATAGCAGAAAGTGAAGATTCACAGGAATCAGTAGACAGTGTTACAGACTCACAGAAACGAAGAGAAATTCTTTCCAGACGACCCTCCTACAGGTATGGAGGTTGAAAGCAGAAGCATTTTGCTTGATGGATGCGTTTTTCACATGAGGCGGCAGTGTGATTGTATAATTATTTTTAGATTTACTATTTAACTGAAATCTTCCTTCTGCAATGTATTTCCATGGAATGGGATGTAAAGAGATAAGCAAATAGGAGGAGGAGGAAGAAATCTCAGCTGTTACACTCAGTTAAACAGAAATTAGCTGAGAATAATGTAGTTGCCAAATTTGTGAAATGTTGAAGTATCATTGTGCTAGGTGCCTTAGAAATAGCTTTAATGCATACTTAATACATGAAATACACTGAAGCTTTGCAAGAAAGTGGTTTCTCTATAATCTGTAGTCTGCAAAAAATCAACTCCATTCTTTTTCATTATTGTTGAAATGCTAGCAGCAATCAAACTTAATTCCCTTCTCCCTTGAGATTTTAGATGAACATATGGTGTTCTGTGGCTCAAAGAGAATTTCTGCTTGAGCAAAGTTGGTTGTTTTTAAAGTTTAAGAGGTCAGGGTATGAGTTGAATGTAGTGATAGGCATATAGTATCTTTAGTTGTCATGCCAAATACTTCTGCGGTAAGACCAATTGAGATGCTCCTTCACATGGTGTTAGTCATATGTTACTTTATTCATAAAGCCTTTGCACAGCTTTTTCTGGCTGTACTAAATCTCACTTTTCATTCTTAAAGCATGCTAGATACATTTAAGGAACAGCTCCGGAGTACAGCGTGTTTTAAGTGACCTGTGGATTCCTGCTGCTTCAGAAAATTCAGATGTTCCTTTTTTCTATATGAGCATAGCCTTAGAAATAAAAGCTGGATTCTAGGCCTGAGCATATCTCACCAATATTTTTTTTTAGCACTTGCATATTATTTTCTACCTTCTCCAGCAGCCTTCAAGGCTGTTATGCTGAAGATAGTGAAAATCATTGCTGAAGATCCCAAGCCATAATAGATCTGGAGAAATATTTTTATTTGTGAGAAGCAGTGTTGCTAACATCGAGGCTGCCACAGTCTTCCTTGCAGTCTGCCTCTGCAGTGAGACACTTGCTTTACTATATAAGGAAGAATGGCAGTATATTGTAAACTAATACTAAGCTAAGTAAACAAGCAGCAAAACTGAGAAGAGGGCCCTTGTTCATGCTAACTTCTCATTGAGGTGGTCTCCTTTGTGTGCACTGATGCCAGACCACAGCCTCTGTCCCTAAACCAGATCCTGGTGACACAGCAAAACTTTGTAATTGTAAAACTTGTATATGCAGCTCAGACTCTGTAGGGGTCATTTCAGAAAGGCTAAGCCAGACTATAGCTGTGTGTATTGAGTTCCAGGCTGGCATTATTCCAAGTTGCTGTAATTGGCCCCACAGACAAGATAGGTGCAGACAAGTTCACAAAATAGAAGAACTATACCTCTTCCTCAGAATCTACTTTGATCCTGCTACTGAAGTACATCAGGTGTTCCCTATGTCAGTTCATAGCTCCTATATTTGTAAAGCTGTCGCCTTACTTTCTATCTTAAATCCATTTTTATGATGCAAAGGTTGGTTTTAACCACCAGATCGTTATCTGCCTTGAGCTTAAAAGGTGGTGAGCTGTAGTTTCTTCTTTTCTATTTTGAGCTTCTGGAGTTTTGTTCCTCATCCTCCCTGCTCTCTCCATATTTTTTCATCTGTTTTGTCCACTAGTTTTTCTGGTCTAGCAGCTAGATTGCAAACTCTCTGGACACGAGTTTTTTATTTTTCCAAGTGGTGCTTGGCACAGTGGAGTGCTTGTGCAATGCTGGGGTTCCTGCATGCACTCGGAGTCAAAACAGCAACAGCAAAGCTCTGTTTGTGAAGTTGCTTAGCAGAGTGACTGCTCTCCCAGATAGCTCCATACAGATGTTCATGAGTGTTGTCTTGGAGCTCAGGGTCTACAGCTGTGCTTGCTTCATCACACTTTGAGTTCTAGTGACAGTCCACAGGAAAACATGAGGAGAGTTACAAGAAGTGTTGCCCTTGACCTGTCGCATTTTGCAGTGACATAATAGAGTATGCCAGCAGTGAAGAGGGATTGACAGTCCTCTGAGGGATAGTGTGTGATCTAAATGATGCAAATTGTAATAACTGCTATGGTCAGACTTACTGTCGTGTTCAGTGGGACCTGCAGCAGTGATGTTTTAGCAGTTTTGGCTTTGTATATTTTGGCTTTGGATAATTAGCCCATGGAAGTAGTTGAACAAACTGCTCTTTCCTTTACCCATGCTCATCTCACAGCTTTCTCAGGCAGGACACCTGTAAACATAACTGTGTGACTTCACTCACTCAGCATTGTCTCCCAGGCAGGTGTTAGATTATAAGCTGGTTGCTCTTTACAAGTATTTCTGCTAATGTCCTTTATACTCAGTTCTCTGGGTAAGGCCTTTACAGTCTCTGAAACAGAGCAGTTCCCGTTATGCAAGTGAGGAGAGAGGTTTTTATGTACCATTGCTTTCTTCGAATCTTTATGTGTCTAAAAGCAGGAAACAAGTAAAAATGGATAAGAGAGAAACATGTTTTTAAGAAGAAGAGAAGGTTGTGGTGGCTGTATCTGAACCTATTGAGAAGCACCTGTACCTTGTGTTGAGAAGCACAGCTGTTCTGTGCTGGCTCTCTTGCCCATCTGTGCATGGCACTTTGAACAGTCCTCTTCAATAAGAGTTTGAAGATAGTGTGGGTTTTTCAGTCTGCATCTGTATTTTCCTTGCTGGCTTACTGCACTTTTTAGTTTTCTCCAGCATTATGTATCAAATAGACTTTTTTTTTCCATTTTTATTAAAATCTCTACAACACACTGTCTTTGCCAGAAAAATTTTGAATGACTTGTCCTCAGACGCTCCAGGAGTGCCAAGGATTGAAGAAGAAAAGTCTGAAGAGGAAACAGCAACACCTGCCATCGCCACTGTTACGGTGCCAACTCCCATTTACCAAACCAGCAGTGGGCAGTACAGTATGTAGTCTGAATTTCTCAGTGGTGCTAGTAAGTGGGGATGAGAAGATGAAGAACTATTATTTCTATAACTGCTTGGACTAGGACAAGGCAGGAGGTGGAAATCAGATTACTTGAATTTGACTGTTTGATAGCCATGCCTTTTAAACTCATTCCTATTGTGAGTATTTTAAATATTCAGTTAACATTCTGGGACTGCTTGCCAGTTAGTACAGCTAATGCATCCTGAGGCAACATATGAACTAACCATAAACTTTTTCACTTGAAGAATCAGATGAGGTGATACCGAAGTTTCTTTTATTCCTGGCAGTTTATTGATCCTGGTTCACAAAACTGTAACCTCCTTAACAGAGAAAACATTACAGACTGCAATTACCTTTCTAAAAAGTCCTGAAAAAATAAGAACTTCAGCAACCTTATTTAAACTATGTAATAAATACACATTTCTGTGTTTTCTTTATTCGTCAGACTTTTAGATACAGTGCTTTGAGGTAAAGGATTGAGGATACAGCAGTAAAGCTAGAATTCACACAGTCTCACACAAACACAGTATTAAAGATACAAAAGGGAGAAAGAACTACTTGTTTACATCTTTCTCTTAAAATCTCTTTAAAATTTTGTATCTCTGTTCACTCCTTAGCCGCTTTGCCTAATATCCTACTTAATTTTATTGAAACTGATGTGGTTAACTCCACTTTCCGACCATAACTGTAAAGTAACTGCTTGTGCAGATACTTGAGATTTTGGTGTCTCTGTATATAGGAACACAGTGAAATTTTGTGGAATCATGAATGAAGGGTGATGGCTCAGTACACCTGCATGACAGAATTGAGGGAAAGAAAGGGAAAAAAAAATAGTGAAGTAAGACTGCATGAAGGAAGAAACTAGACCGTTATGAACAAAAACACTGCTAGGAAGGTGCTGAGAAAATTGTAGAGAAGGGGGATACATTCAGAAGAAAAAATAATGCAAAGCAAGAAGAAAGTGAAGTCCAAGATGGATAGCAATAGCAGCAGAGGAGACTAAAGGGCATAAAACATGGAAGAGGAGAGAAATTTCAGATGAGAAGAAAAAAGAAAGGACTGAGGAACAAACTAAACCAACCACGAAGAAAATCCTAACTAACAAATTAAAAAGTATTCCCTGGGAGAGGACTGTTACTCCTCTGTGTGATGCTGTTTTATCAGAGAAACTAATTTGTGTTTTAGGCTGTGTTTCTTGGCCCCCCAAAAAATATGATTCTCATGAAAATTTGAAAGCTTGATTTTCAAAGCATGATTTCTTTAATGCACATTAAAGCCATGTGTCTGATGTGAGAGTGTATAAGGGTTCAAGGGATTTAACTCAGGACACTATTCTTCCATATCTAGGTTTAATACTGTAAGCTAATGAGTAAATTAGTGTCTTACATGCTGTGTCCATTTGCCTTCAGTTGCTATAACCCAAGGAGGAGCAATACAATTGTCTAACAATGGCACAGATGGAGTACAAGGTCTCCAGACATTGACTATGACCAATGCAGCTGCAACGCAACCTGGCACCACCATTTTACAATATGCACAGACCACAGATGGACAACAGATACTTGTACCCAGCAACCAAGTTGTTGTACAAGGTAAGACACTTCACAGCCAGTCATTCTGTATAACATTTTCTCCATGCAGATGTAAGTTGCCAACATAACTCCTTCAAATGTGTCAGGAAAAAGAATTAACAACTTTGGCACAGATAAGTCTCCAAAATTACTAAAGGAAGGTCTGGATAAAGCTACTTGTCACATTTTCTTGGAGCCTCTCCATTCAGATTGATAGAACTGTGGGTATTTTGGGTTTACTTCTTAAAACAATGCATTTATTTTTGGTTTTCCATGCTGTATTTCCTGCATTTTTTTTTTTACATATTCTACAAAAACTACTACTACTTCAGAGGTCTGAGATCTCCCAGATAGTCATCTGCATCAGTAGTAAATTTAAAGCAAAGCATTAAAGTTAGGAAAGAAGGTTGTTTGATTCTTTCTATAAGGACACTTAAATTTATTGGTAATTTTTCCCCTTTTCAATGTCAAGTCATAATTTCTTCTTATTGTGGCTTTTGTAACGAGTAACCAAGTCATCACTGAGTCTTAGAATCATAAAATAATTTAGGAAAGTGGCTTAAGAGATCATTTGGTCTAGCCCTCCACTTGGAGCAAGCATGGCTACTTCAACTGAAAATAAGTTGGGGGGTTTTATTGTATTAAAATGTATGTTTTGCTTTCTTTAAAATTGGGGGAGGTATTAAAAATTTATTTTAAAAAACAGAAAAGTGTACCTCTGTTTTTATGGTTGTAAAGCCAGTGATTTGAAAGTTGTCCAGTGATGAGATCTCCAGGCACCAGTGAAAATACATAGCTGAGAAAAATACTGTTGTTACACTGATCTTCTGGTTTTTGTGTTCTTAAGGACGTGATTTCTTTAGGTGGTATCGTATTTTTTAGAATCCTGTGCGAATGTAACACACTCCTAGATTACAATAAACAAACAAGAGAAACACAAGACCTTGTTCATTCTAGAGAAATAGTGAAGTTGAGTGCCTAGTTTGCACTCTCTTGTTCGAGTAAATGCTACATTTCTGCACCCTTTTTTCTCTGCCAAATACTTAAACGTGCAGTTTCTCCTTTTGCAGATAGACATTTGAAGCATAACTAGAAATACTGTTTGCCATCCTTTGTCTCCTTAAAACTGCTGAAACAGCCCAAAAACCAGAGAAGTAAAATAAACTAAGGGAGCACAGCAATACAGCAAGACAAATCAAGTTATCAAGCACAAATGAAGACTTCTTCAGCAGGAATGCCCAAAACCTTGTGTACATTAATAAACTGAGACTGAGACAGCAATGATGACCCAGATGAAGGTTGTCCCTCGTGTACTGTAGCCCAGAGTGCATGGTTATATAGAGGACTCTTAGCACCAAATTTAACAGCACTGTCACCGAACTAACATCATGTTCCCATGTGTCTTTCAGCTGCCTCAGGAGACGTGCAGACCTATCAGATTCGCACCGCCCCTACCAGCACCATTGCACCAGGCGTAGTCATGGCATCCTCTCCAGCACTTCCAACGCAGCCAGCAGAAGAGGCTGCACGGAAGAGAGAAGTGCGTCTAATGAAGAACAGGCACGTACATTTAGATCACTTTTTTTCCAGTTAGCTCTGCATAGAACTAGAGTGTTAAGCACTAAGAATCCTCATCTTTCTTAGTCATTTTATTAAATGCTTTCTGAAGAGTTTGCCTTTATTTAAAGATGCAAAGCAAAGAAGCACATCTGCTAATGCCATGTATTGTGACTATGAAACCTTAAGTAAAGGTTAATTCTGTGTAAAATAAAGGAAAGTAGTTTGTTGCCATAAGGAGATAAGTCATTGGTGAGAGACTTGTATGACTGCACACATGTTCTTACAAACACTGAAGTGAGTTGATTTTTTTGAGTTGATACATTCATGTAGTTTCCTTTCCTGGATTCTTTACCTTAGCCTTCTGCATGCATTCTCCTTGCTGCTGGCCCGCCAGCACTCTTCGGAAGTGCTTTCTGTATTGTGTCACTTGTTTTCTTTAGCTGCTTGCCCTTTGGGTTTTATCCTCCTGAGACAGAAAGACTCAGAGAAAGGCTAAACAAACAGCTATTCCTTTTGATGTCTCGTGGAGCCAGTAGTGGCAGCAGAGGGGCTGAAAGAGAGACAGACCCCATAGCATGGAACAGCCAAGCCTACTGAGGTGGGGCTTGGTGGAAGCAGTGAAGGAAGGGAGCAGCAGAGAGAAGCTGAGTGTGATGCTCCTTAAGCCTACTCCTGTGGGAGAGGGAAGGGGTGGCCTGAGCAGACCTATCACGAGAAGCTTGAAAACCATCTGCAGGCCACAGATTTGAGCCTGTATGTTACACCGTGACACTGGAAAAACAACAGTGCTTCCCTCCCCTCTGAGGAGGGGAGGCCCCGTAAAACCACTGTTTACTTCATCCATCAGTCTGAAAAAACTGTTACGTTGTACAGGCGCATTTATCTTCTGTAAATTGAGAGTTACATGAGCAGACTGAATGCCTGTCTGAGGGGCTTTAATGAAGTAAATAATGCTCAACAGCAGAGGTCACTTTTCAAAAGATTTTTGTACAGAATGTCAGCCATTTCCCCTTTTTATATATTTTTCTGATATCAGTGATTTGTAGCTGTCACCCTTTCAGGCTCTGCATTTGAGAAAAATTTAATTAGCATTCTGAATCCCCTCATTTAGTCAGCAGTCTTACTCCAGTAAAAGAAAGCTTTTGTGTTTGGGAAAGCCAAGAAAAACAGTGGGGAACTGCCCCCACTTGAGTTAAATTGATAGCTTTTGCAACAGTATCATGTTGCGTGTGGTGCTTTTAGCCTGCCTGCTTAATAGGTATTTGCAAATCTAAGCTCCATAGCAAAGCAGGGAAAGGCATTGAGAGAGGCAGATGGTGAGGTGGTACTCATTGGAGGATTATAGTGTAAATATTCATACTTATTATTGTGTAAATTTTCTGTGCAAATTTTACATTTTAAAAGCTCTCTTGTAATTCCGTATAAGTCCAGCTGTTCATAATGAATAACTAATGCACACGGACTTGAGGTGGCTTAATATACAACCCAAGCTGGCACAAAAATCACAGAAAGAAAGATAAAGTTGTCACCCAAGAAGACAAGTTGATGGTTTGCACTGGGAGGCACCTCTTGATGCAGTAGTAAGTAATCTTCTGGTGAAACATGTAACAGCCCAAAATGACTTAAATTCTAAATGTTGCACATGGCCCACTGAAGTGCTGTGAGCATGTGAAATTGTATTTGTAGGAGTAACGAATGGAAGTCCTTTCAGGGCTTACAAACTAGGTTTTCTTTATCCTGTCTCATTTGTGGAGCTGAATTTTAAAAATTACTTTTAGTGTCTTCTTACTAGGTAGGTTCTGGAACAGCCATTCTTTTTACTTGGTACTACAACTGCTGTTTCATCTGCTAAGCAGAACTGGGTTCAATTTTGTCTTCTCATTTCCTAGAATATTGACCATATCACCAGTCTCTGCAGTATTTTTAGTGAAGGGACGCTCTGACTCTCCTTTTGAAGCTGCTCTTGCACCTAAAGGTTCAGAGCAAACGAGCATGTACATTTACATGTGTCTGCAGTGTGCTGCTTTGACAGTGTGTGCTTTGATGAGAGTCCTCTTCCTGGACTCCCATCCACCTGCAGCATTTAGCCTTGTGCTTACTTTGCACTCTGGTACCATTTATGCTGCTGTGCAGGATAGCTTCTGCCTTGGTGTTACTGCCTTCAGGATGCTCAGCAGCACATTAACACCTTCCAGGTGTGTTTCATTGGCGTTCTGAGTATGTTACCAAGTTACCTACAGGCAGCTCAGTCTTTACAAGCAAACCTTGGAAAGTTTGCCAGTCTCGAGATCTGCTTCAGCACATTAACAATGCCATGTTCTTGGCACAGCAGACAAGGACAAAAGAATGGTATGGTTGCTAATGACACATTATTTTGTGTTTTTTTTGTTTGAGTTGTTTATATTACCATTGCAGTGATGCAGACATTGTTAATAAAGCATACTCAAGAGCAAATATATGAATGCTCTAAATACAGCTTTTTTTGCAATGGTTGAACATCCGGACTATTATTATTTGGTTGGACTGCAGCAAAGGGAAGTTAAGACTATAAAGAGATTAATAGATGAACATTGGTCTTATCCATGTTTTTATTATTCATCATTATTTAAAATAAATTACATTATTGCAGCAGCATTCAACTTGGCCTAAATGGTCTAATGTAAATCCCGCAAGCAGAATTTTGTCATTGAGGAGGATTCTTTTCTCATAGAAGCAGAATTTTATTGGTGCTGAGTTACTGGGATCTGTGTGTTGAAATGATTTGTGGATCTTGAGTGTGTGTGATTTGTGAGGAGCAACTGTTACCAACTCAGCCTTTTTCCTAACTTACGTTTCTTAACAATACCTCCATATTCTTAAAATCGCAGTACTAGGTAAAGGTTTGACCTGAACAGTTGAGTAGCCCATGTCTGCAAGTAATTGTTCCAGATTTGAATGGCCTTTTTTGTTTTGCAGAGAGGCAGCACGTGAATGTCGTAGGAAGAAGAAGGAGTATGTGAAATGTCTAGAAAATCGAGTGGCTGTGCTTGAAAACCAAAACAAGACACTGATTGAGGAGTTGAAAGCACTTAAGGACCTTTACTGCCACAAATCAGATTAATTTGGGATTCCCATTTTCACTTGTCCAGGTGGGATCGAGACTGGTTCTGGCTATACCCAGAAAGACAAAGTAAACTTTTTATTTTCTAAACATTTCTTTTTTTCTATGCGCAAAACTGCCTGAAGCAACTACAGAATATACTTCATCTGTGCTTTGCATCAAACTGTGAATGTTCAAGTACTTGCCTCCACTTCTCCCCCTTACAAGATTATTTTCATCATCAATCTCAGCGTAAGAAGAACAGGCTTCTTTGTCGTCTCCCCATCCTCTTCAAGGAATAACAGTGGTCACTTGGGATGCTACTGTGGGGAGGGTCCTTTTGTAATGATTTCAAGAGTTTGTGCTGAGCTCTTTCCTTTGCCTTAGAGACAGAACCACCCCAGCCTCTTGGTCCAGAGAACTGTGGGCCACATAGGTGGAGCATGCATGGTGCAATGAAGAAGGAATGGTTGCCAAATTGGTTTCACATATTCAGTATGAACTATAAAAATACACGGCTAAGCGGCATGCCAAATGAAAGGCGCTTCACAGTCCCGTTCTTGGTGTGGAGATAACATACCTTTTTCAAACTAGTCCAGGAGGAGTTTTGATTTGTAATCTGTATTAAGCCCTCCTGGACTAGTAGAAACTTCTCCATAACTCAGAAACAAATTAATTGAAATGAGCTTCATGGGTCAGTTGTTGCTTCTCGAAGCTTATGTGTCCAGGTGTGTTCAGCATTCTGAGTGCACAAAAAGCAAACACCAACTTCATAGGATATTGGTTGGGAAATGATATTTGCGTGGAAAACAAATTCAGAATAAAACAGATACAATAGTGATGTTTAGAAAACAGTCACGTAGTAATCAAGGGTAACACATGAAAGCCCTCTACCTATTTGTATGCAGAACAACTAAGCAGTTGAAGCATGGCCAACTCCACATACATACTCCCCGATGACAGTATACTTTGTGTCCCAAGTCCTCTCAAGCAATGAGGTTATTTCTGTTTCCCTACCATTATCTTATGTAATGGAAATTATTGTACTCAGTGGAAACATCAGCCTGGTTTGCTAGATTCTTTTTCAAACTTTGAGGCTGGCTTCCATGCATAAATTAAATTGCAGTGTGACAACTGCCAGGACAACCTCAAATATTGAAGAGGACTTCAAACACAACTTCTGCTTCGCAAGGGACAATATTAATTATTTGAACCTGGCCAGACTAGCTAAATTCTTAATTTATACAGAATTTTCAGATTTACTGAGTAATTTATTCCTGTAAGTAAAATAACTCATGTGCCTCAGACATTTGAGATCATTTTTTTGTGTGTGCTTTGGGGAAATGTGATCTTTTAAAAACTCTCTACTAAGCATTAGGACTTCAAAAGAATCATGCTCAAAAAGAACCAGAAAAGAATGTGAAGAAGTTGTTGAAAAGAATGTGTCAAAAAGAATCGTGCAGTTTGTTTACTGGCCCTCTGAAGCCAGTCTCTTGAAACTAATTTGGGTCATTTGGTGGAGTAAGTTTACTTTGGGCTTCTGGTCAAACTTTTATGTATAGAGACATATAAATAAGGCTCTGGTCTGTACTAATGCCTTGCTTAACAAAGTATTAGCAAATATTTTTTTACCATCCACTCAATCAGTTTTTAAGATAAATTTCAATTACAAGCTTCTAAAAGGTGTGACATTATAGGAAAAACATTTGTAAGACTCTGGACAGTTGAGTCTCAAACAGCTAAGCAGTATTAAAAGTTCTAGTTTTCTCATTTGAGAGAGCATTCAGTTTCCAAGAGACTTTAAAAGGAGCAGGGTTAAACTTGTAGCATTATTGCTAAATCTAGAGTTATCAATAATGTCAAGTTATGTTTGTATTTCAAGAAGAGAACGTATCAGAATTAAGAAAGAATTCATTTTCACAAGTTTTGAAGGGGTTTCTAATGGTCTGGTTTTATCTGCCATAGAGAATTGGTTTTCATGTTTTTATTTAATGGAAGATTAATTTATTAGTTTAGCAATGCAAATTTAAAGAAGACCCTAAATTCCCAGCAATGCTTTTATACAAATTTTCTGATTCTTAAAGTCAGAGAATACAAATACATACAACAGTTACCAGTTTTTCAGAACTAGTGCTGAAGTAGAAACATCGATAACACAGGAGTCATTCTTGTAAGACATGAAGCTCATGATGGCCTGATTTACACAGTTACGTGGAATGGTTGCTCCGGCTTTGAGAAACGCAGAAAAGGCTGTACGTGCCTATGCTAAGGCTGTTTCTTTTGTAGAAACATGTTTGCAAAAACTTGAGGTTTTGCAGTGAACCTGAGTGAGGCTAGCTGTGATCTGAGAGCTGTTCCTAGTGGGTAATGAGCACTGTCTAGAACTTGCTGATAGTCCCTCGGCACAAAGCCTTGGAGCTGAATGGACCAGGGAGCCTACGCCGGTACCTGGACGGGGTTCTTCTAATACAGGGTTGGTGCAAATCTGTGTGGCAGTGAGAGAAGAACTGTGTTACCGGTTTGTCTGTGCGTGGTCTGTGAGTAGTCTGTAGTGTTATTAATCTAGACCTCTCTAGCAACTAACGTTTCACTAAGAAGAAGAACATTATTTTAAAGTACATAGGGATCTGCACGAATCCTTATTTTTATTTATGCTGCACTGAGGATGTAAGGACTTGAGTTTCTTTAATGGAAATTTTAAATGCTAATAATAAAAAATGTATTAGACCAAGTACAGGGCTGGCTAGGGTTACCCATACATGCTTTACTGTTCTTATTGACCCAGAAAGGGAAAGAATATGACAGAGGAGTCCATTTGTATGTTATTTACCAAGCAGTGAGGTTGGGGTAATCAGCTTATATAAACTAAGGCCATTTGGAAGTAGGACGGAAATTATGCTGGGAGAGGGGAGGGAGGGTTAGTTTTATATCTCACAGTTGTGAGTTTTCAAGAATTGATAGCCTGTTTACCTGAAGAGAGGGTTAGAAAGGGCTAGATCCATTATGTTCATAATAAATGAGAATTGATTTGAAATATAATTTTTGTAATGTCATTATTTTGCAAAACAACAGCACCAATCAGGCAGTTAAGATATTGTCAGAGGTGCTGTTTTAATTTAGATATTCTTGGAAAATACGTATGTATAATATATGTACATATATATATATACACACAGTATATAATCTACAGCTCTGAGAGCTTTTAAGTCAGGAATGCTGAGTATTATAGTATATGGAGGTCAGAAAAAATTTTTACTTTTCTGTGTGTGTCTGGGTGTGTGTGGATGTATGCGCGTGTGTGAAGGCTTCCCCCTGCCCCAGTAGTTCTGGGCTGCATTATTCTAGCGCTTATTACTGATTTGTTTTGTGCTGTTTCTCAGTTATTAATTTTTCAAGAATTTTATTTCATTTTTCATGGCTTTTGTGAGATATGTTTTTGGTTTTTATTGATGGAGATTTTGAAATTATGTAAACAGTTGTTTTACGACAACCACCACCTCCCAGAATAATTCACTTTTGTGCTTTTCCTCTTTGGCAGCTATATATCAAAGGCAAAATAATTGGAAAGCTTGTTAAGGTGTTATTTTCTAAAGGAACCACTGGTAAAAATTTCTGTTTTCCTCCTGGGGTAGTGGTGATGGATTTTTATTTAAGCAGCAGTTTCACCAGAATCGAGTAGTTGCCAGCACCATTGCTTGAATCTGAAAGCACAATTTTAGCCTGTCATGCTCGTCAGGACTGTACAGACACCTGTAGGTTCTTGCTTTTCTGTAGCTGGTGTTTGCATTGCAGACCACTGTCTTCTCTGGTACTTGTACATCGATCAGAAAATTTGTGGGGTGTTTGGAATCACTAAGGGGCTCAGGAAAAAAAAGTTAGATTTGATAAGGAAAAACAGCCCTAATAGTTTCTGATCTAAATTTGTACTACAGGTTTTTTTTAAATCTGGGCTTCCAGTAGACTGCAGCTGCAAATAGTAATCTGTTATCAAAAACTGGTCTCTGCTTTTTTTTTTTTTTTTTTTTTTTTTTTTTATNGACAGACAGACAGTGCTTTTTGTGGGTTAAAGACAAGAAAGTCTCCTCATCAAAGTAAGTTCACTATCAGTGGTAACAAATCTGTGACAATTCATAGAGGATTTAATTGGTTTTCTAAGACCCTGTTTTTATTGTCATTTTTTCACCCTGCATCTGGTTAGTGATGTAACATTTGCCAATGATCTAACCGAAAGGTCATGTGTTTATTTTTGTTACACTATATTCTTTGTAAATGTTTAATTAAAATGTGCACTTTTTAAAAAGAAAAACACACAGAACAAATAAAATTAAGAGCAGTTGGGTTTGCTTGAGAAACTCCCTGACATAATTGTTGTAATCCTGCTGCCTGCACACAATTCACTCCTCTCCCCACAGCAGTTGACTCCTTTGCAAATTTAACTTGCTGATTAGCACCTGGCATCCAGCAGGGCATTGCTTCAAAGTGGCAGGAGATCTGAAGTGGCAGTACTGAAGGCTAGAAAGAATTAAGTGTGTGGTGTCTCAGAGCAGTATGAACAGGATGGATGTTAAGTTATTTTTAGAATAGAACTACTTCAGTGGTCCCAAGTGGGAAAGGGAGGTTAATTTGGAAGGAAAGCTAAACTGTTCTTCAGTCACTTTATTCCCCTTTTCTTAATTTGAGATTTGGCTGCGAATTTTACAAGCTGCATTCCAAGAAAATAAATCAAAAGATTTTTTAATTCTTAGACACCAGGAAGTAAAGGTACATTGACAAAGCGTCACCCTGCTTTAAAAGATTTAAAAAAGCACAATGAGCTTTCTTTTGCAGGAAAAAAATGATAATTTATCTGGAGCCCTGAAATCTGTCACTGTGAGCAAATTTTAAAAGCATACAGTACATTGATGGGTCCCTGGATTGTGCCTGGGAACTGTTTCCCTGAGCTTTTGAATTTGCAATAAAAGACACTGGTTTTGCAGAAACCTGAGTGTATCGTGAAGCTCAGTTGGTCTGGGAGAATCCAAACTGATGAAGAGAAACAGGGTGCTGAAATCCTAGCTACTGTGTGCTGGTGACAGATTCAGGTCTGTGGATGGATATGGCTTAAATCTGTACATCTTTGGGGAGACAGGACCAGATTCTGTTGGTAAAGAGGATTTGCATTTCAAGTGTTTTTCCTTGGAATGTGTTTTGTAAATGTATTTAAGCTCCGGCCCACAAAGAGACTTTCTTGGGCTAGTTTGCGTAGCTCAAATTGAAGACAGTGACCTGTCTGCGTTCTGGTTCTGCAAGTGCAGCGTGTGACTTGCTGTGTTGGTGGTGAGTTCAGGTCTCGCTTTCGCCAGCGAGAGGCAGAAGTCAGCTGTCCTCAGGAGCTGTGTGCTGGCAGGGAAAGGGCCAGGGACAGGCTGTAGTGATCCACGGTTGGCACACTTCATAAGCTGACTACTTACTGTACTCACAACTTGGGAGCAGTCAGTTCACTTGGTCTTAGGCTCAGCTAGGTATTTCTCTAAATTTGGGGATAGCTGAGTGAGAGCATGGGGAAGGAAGGCTTGAGCCATTAGTTATCTGGAAATGACACTCTTGAGAACTAAGGATGTTCAGATGCTCTTCACAAGTCGTGTTTTATCCAGGTGCCACTCCATTTTTTTGTGTGTGTAATGACATTTATTTATGTTAAAACATTAAGTTTTAAGAGTTCTAGAATTTGACTTTGTATGAGATTTGAATCTGTGCTGCTTGTATGGACTTACAGAGATGGGATGGGGAACAGGGCAAGTAGAGGTGCTAGCTGGCAGCCAACCCCTCTGCGGACTTGTCCACAGATTGGTTGTTTACTTCAAAAATGAATTGTTTCTATTCTGGATTTATAATTTGGAATTTTTTTTGGAACAATGGTTTTCAGGGAAGCTTCCAGGGTGAGGGTTGTTATTCTCACTTTGTAATGTAAGCCACAAAGAGTAAGTTCACCTCATCTGCATTTCTGATTCTTTACCCAAACCATGTCAGCACAGAATAGGGTATTTGAGCCTGACTCCCACATACTTGTGGAAGTTGAAAGACTAAATGAAAATCCATTACTGGGGGAAAATAAATTCTTATTTGCGTTTCCTCAAAAATCTATAAACATCCCTGTTGTGTTTTTTTTTACTTATTTTTTGTGCTTTATCTGTGTTTTTAAAAAAAATGGTTATAATGCCTTTTATTAACACTATGTACATATTAGCTGCTTTGTGTTTCAGAATGGTAGTAATTGCTTTGTATATTAAAGTGATTGTGAATTTGTGAATTATTGTCATAAAGAAGTGCTTTTTCTTACTGTAACCTTTGTGGTATAAACTGTCATAACTCCCTTTTTACACAAACATTTATGTGCAGTCACATAAACATACTTTAAAAAACTCTACAAAGTGTCTTTTTTGAGCAGGATGTTCCATTTACACTAATTTAGATAGGGATATGGGAAAAGGCATATTTTAAGCAGACTGTGGTGTCCTCGCATGATCTGTGGCCTGCTCTAAGTATTCATGAGATATTTTCCCCACAGGGAGGGCTTTTTAACTCTTAATTAAAATGAATTAGATTAGTGAGAGGTTAAGTCCTGAAAAACAAAGTTTCTCTTCCACTTCTGATATTTTTAAACCTGCTTTCCATTGTGCTGGCAGTTAGTTCCATTGTTCAATAATGTGTGAAAGACTTTTCCCTTTCACGGTTTCAATATGCTGTCTTTCCCACTTTTAAGCATTCCTGTAAACTATGTACTACCCATCTTAATAACAGAGCAGAACAGAAGGCAGCAAACACTGCAAGGATCACAACCCAATTATGTAATCTGCAAGGCTGGATCCAAACACTAGGATGAAAACCAGAACAATTCAACACTGAGGAAAACACACCTCCAGTGGAATCAAGGGGAAGCAGTAAGGTCAGCTCATTATGGCTGGGATTTTGTGGGTTTGTATGGCTGGGTTTCACAACTGAGTGTTTTCATAATGCCATTCACATACTTGCTTAGAAAAATCTGGATCTCAGCAATGAGAGTCCCAAATGGGGGCTAGTCCATGAGATAAAAATGCAGTTTGGCTTGAATTTTGCACTGAAAAGAATCGAGTAACACAGATCCCTGTGCAGGCAGTGGGTCAGCTGATAAACCCGATTCTTCTGACTGCTGTACCTTGAAGGTCTTCATCCATAAGATACAGAGCTGTATTTCATACTCCATGTCTTAATATTAATCAAACGTGACTTTAGTTGCAGTGACATTTCAGAAATGTTTGTTCCCTTGCAGAATGGCCTGTTTCAGGGATGGTTTCACCATCTCACAGCATGTTCACGTCTTATCTGGTCACTTCCCTGTGACTTGGATCCTCTCCCTAGGGTGAGTATTTTATTTCTCAAGAGACTATTTATGCATTGCCCCACTACTCAGGGACCCATGCCCAAACACACCCTCCCTACAGATGAGTTCACATCATCTGTTACAAAACAGGACCAATGCAATGGAACCACCCGAAGGAGAATCACACTGACTTCTCTAGTGCTGGCATGAACATGGTGACAGAAAGTGCTTGGGCAGGGTGTTGGTGGAATTGCCAAACAGCTGCTGACGCATTGCCGTGCATCATCTCATACCAGAGCGGAAGCTTACCTGGGGACCAATTTGTCAGGACACCGGAGTTGGCAGGTGTCATCATGGAGTGCTGCTGTCTGTGCGCTCACTCACCAGGCCATTACACCTCTGCTACTTCGGTCCTGCATGTCTGGCATGGTTCACTCCCGACATCTCCCTGAAGCTAAGTGTGATGGGAATATAAAAAAGCTGTGAAGCCCAGCCTGGGACAACAGAAGGCACTGCTCGCTGCCTGGTACAGGTGGGTGTTAGCGCTGCCCAGCGGGAATGGGCTGTAGGTTTCAGCTGAGTTATGGTCGGTGGTTCTCATGGTAGGTGCCTGCCCCTAAATAAACACTGTTAGCTTAAAAGGAAACCAGAAGTAACGTGCTTGTGGTGGTGGCCTAATCGCAATATTCCTGGGTCTGATCTCCTGAATCTAAAGGAGCACCCACATCCCAGTAGCAGAGAGCTCTCCTCTCACAGAAAGGCTACGGGCTATAACAGCAGCCGTGGGAAAACAGACACTGAAAGCTGCTAAACAATTAGAAAAAGATAAAGTGATTTTTTTTCTAAAAGTACAAAACATTTCCTATCATCAAAGCAAGACCTGGAGCGAAGTCCCTTTCTTGAAAGTGTGTAGGTTGCTGCACTAGGCTTTATTCTGTACTACACTGGGCTTTACTCTGTGCTATTTCAGCAGGCTTTTTAATCATATTTCTACTATGGCAACAGCACAAGCTGCTAAGGCTCTCAGTATTGCAAGCTGCAGCCTCCTGTGAGCACAGACAGGTAGCAGGCTTTCCCCATGGACCAAGTCACAGGCACTCACAAGCCCAAGCACCAGCACGCTGCTTTCCGCCAGCACCAGCCCTGGAGGAGCCTAATATATAGTGACCACAGGCAGGCACGGAGGCAAGGAAATGCCAGCGGGGAGGAAAAGGAAGAGGAGTGGTGAGAACTTAGAGCCACACTCCACAAACTAGAGCCAGAGGGAGTAGGGAGAGCTTGTAACTTTTTCTGACTGTTGCTTACCCAGTTGGTAGGACAGCAGAAGCCACATCTGGAACATTAAAGCTCATATTGTGTTCTGTTTTTAATTAAGGTGCCGTCTTCCTTCCCTCAAAGGGACTCCAACCCTAGTTTCAGACTGCAGAGTCCCAGCCAGCTGCGTAAGTACTGTTTTAGTGACACCATGTGGCTTCTGAGGATACTGTTGTAAGCAGGAGTTTCAGAGCAGCAACTCTCAGGGTGAGTCCAGAGCCAAGCAACGAACTTGGGTGAAAACACGTGAGAGATGTGTCAGGGATGAAGTGTACAAGACCTTCGGGCCTCATTCATGGGAGCTGTAATGATAAATGTGTCATTTCCAGATTACAGTTTGCAAATCACTTCTGGACCACAGATCCTCTGTGTCTTTTCCAGTTAGGAAGTTTGGTGGAAGCAGAAGTGATAAAGAACTCCTCATGTCCATGGCCTGAAGCTGGTGTTTGCTGTTGCCAGTGCCAGAGACATGCACACACTTAAAGCGAGAGCCTGACCTGGAGCTTTTTAAGTTTAAAGAAAAATAAGTTCCACACCCACCAAAAAAGAGTACTATAGTAATTCCTGCATTTAGAAGCACAGCCATCTTCCTTTAGCCCATTGTTTTCACCAGTTTCATTCCTTCATCTCTAGAAAGAGAAGGAAGTCTGCTGCTGGTGCAGGCCTGATTCAAGGCTGCAGCCTTTTTCACACAGGATCTTGTGGGAAACACACAGAGATGTTTCTACAAGCTCAAGGTATGAAATCAGTTACTTAGAACAGTGTCTACTACTACTGTGCACAGAGAGCATGCCAAGTTCTAGACACCAAGGTCCCAGCTAATACATGAATAAGTACTGCCCCAGCTACAAAGCCTTTACAGCACCCTCCTCTCCTAAGTAACAGCTCTCAGAAAGAGAGGCAGAAAGTAGAACATTATTTATCAGTACTTTGAGAGAACATTATTTATCAGTACTTTGAGAGTCAAGGACTGATTTAATATTTAAAGACCTGTTTGAGTCTCTTTGTTTCACCTTCCCTTCTGGCACATGTGCACGTATATCTGCTCCAAGGAGCCTTGATCTGTCTGAGGGAAAGTTATCTTGTTAGGGACAACTCAATAACCATGACTGCTTTGGTACTGCCTCCACTCTTGCAAGTCAGGCAAAAACACCACTGATTTCCAAGTTGGCTTACTCTGCAATGTTGGTTCCCAACCCTCTCCCCCCCCCCCTTTTTGGTCTTTGTTTCCCTATGCCTCTTCAATTCAGCAGTGACAGCAACAGAACAACTTTTAGCAGCTGCCTTTGTTGCTTTTGCCCTTTAAGTGGCTTCTTTTACCACAACTTTTAAGATGCAGAAGGCCTGAAGAGTTAAGGCATTTTTAACTAAGCTGAAGTCTTAGCTTATATTTCATCCACTTTTACTTTTCTAGATTTAAGGAAGTAATAAGGGAAAAAAAAACCCCACTCTAATCTCTTTCTAAGTTTCCCACAGAAATTAAATGTGGTTTGATTTTAAACAACAGATCTTTTGATTACATTTTTGATGCCTGGAGATTTCTGCAACTTGAATCAGTTTCAAAAATTACATTTGATAAAATGTTAGTGGAAGACCCTATATAACTACTGAGAAATGTAGCAGAGGTTCAATATGCAGAACAGAGTACAATCCTTGCTGTATCAGACCAAGTCATCAGACAAGGCCATCAGAACAAGAAGCCAATGAAATAACACAACTACAATTATATGCTTAGGAACAAGTGTATTGAGTAGAAACAAGGGGAGGATTGAACAGCATCAGTGGTTTACTAACAAAGCACGGAGTCAAAAGTCATCTTTGCGACTACCCCTCTGTGCTTTGTAGATATGAACATCCTTACTGGAATCATAGTGGACCTCATATACAGAGAAACGGCCTCTCAGCATCTTCAAAAATTTGTGATCCCGTTCATAGCGGATACGACAGGCAAGAAGAATCACAGTTTGCTCTGAGCACAGGTGCTCCAGCGTCTGAAGCAGTTCTGCAAAAGTTTCTTCCAGATAAACGATGTCTGCACCCAGGATGAAGTCAAATGCTCCTGGAGAGAAGTTGCCCAGGTCTTTTCCCCAAGTCAGTTCCTTCACCACAGCTCTCGGACGTAGTTCAGAAGGTAAGTTAGCCTGTACGTTTGACTCCAGGAACTCCAGTGCTGCTGCCCTGTCTGTGATGGTAACGTGAGCACCTAAGGGTACAGGAGTATATGTCTCAGACAAATAGTCAATGTCCATAAATACAGCTTTTGGAATATAGTGCTCTAAGTCAAGCAGGCTCCTTAGTTCCTGTTAAACATTAACAACTCCCCTGAGCTGCCTGATTAAAAACAAACAAAAGAACAAAACAAACACAAAGCCCACTATCTACATACATCCTACCCTTCATCAGTCACTTAAGAATATAAAGTGTATTCCATATGGTTATTAAATTGGGTAGGAAACAAAAAGTGTTTTCTGGAGCTTTTTCTTAGTCCGTGAAAGTAGAGAAGTTACTTTCTGCCTTTCCATAGGTGACAACAGGATGAGTTACAGGGATTGTTACAACTAACCTGCCCCAATTCCATATTTGTTCAGTAGGAGAGAGGCAGCTAGAGAGCCTCTTTCACAGGTCAGACAAAAGTTATGCCCATGTGATTTTGCATGGCATGTTCGTGTTTTGTCAAACTGCTTTGGTTTTATGATTTCAATAGGCACCTTCCACAGCCACCAGAGCTTTGAATTACAAAATTAACCTGGGACAGTTAGCACAAATTTTACATAGTACTCAGTCCCTGCTTCAGCCACACACAGATCACAGGCAAATCATTTCTCCAGACCTTGGTTTCCCTGTCTGCAAGATAGGCTAACAAGGCTTACACAAGCTCATAAAGTGGCTTCTGTCTGTAGCTTTATCTGTGCTGCCTATGAGGACAAGTGGAAGACTGCACGGCACTTGCTCCCTGGGGGAGAATAGCTACAGAACTGAATGCTGCTGAGCCGAGTACCATGGTAACAGTCAGCCTTAACAGGGTCCCACCATAAAGTAAACTGCAGTGGCACTATCGCTACAATAAATACCACAACAGGCTCTGAAGTCTAAAAAGAAAGGAAGATGACTCAGACAGGAAACATCACAGTTCACATATGTAGCTTTGGTGCTAACTTCCATACCAGTCATGTAGATGTAAAAGTGCCAGTTTTACTACAGTTGTAAATCGCTTTAAACAAGCAAACAAAAAAGCCCTTACCTAATAATGTGGCCACTATTCCCAGCAGTCCAGTTCCAGCTCCCAGCTCAATCACAGACCGATCCCTGAGATCAATGCCTTCTGTCTCCAGATAAGCACACAGGACAACAGCCTAAGCCAAGAGACAAGGGTAATTATGCACAGGGTTCATTTCAGTCATACTGAACACAGGCTTTCTGATTTACACTGAGAGAAGGTTATGGGAAGGGTCAGGTGCTTCAGGTCTGCAGCAAGACCTTGTTCAGCCCTTCTCTGCTTCCTGTCTGCATGGGTGGCCTTCTTATGGGTTTTACAGAAGACCTACAGGCCAAAGGGAAAAAGAGCCACAGAGGCTGCAGCTTGCATGTGGTACCACTGCTTCATGGATCCCCAAACATAACAGGAGGCAGAAAGAACTGCATTTGGAAAGGAAAAGCTGTGGAGGTGTCAAACACTGGTGAATGAACACAGTATTGCAAGAGGCCAGGACAAGGGTTCAGAGTATCTTGCATGGTATTTCAAAAGATGTCAGCCCAACACTGGCACGCTGTCAGGAAGGACAGAGAGAAAGTAAAGTAATAACATTTCTATCTGGTTATATCTGGTACCTAACATTAATGTGTTATATTTTACAGAAATCTTGATGAAGAGCACTCTCCATAGCAAGTTCTGTCAAAGCTGATGTCAGGAAAAACCAACAGACCTGTGCACCAATTCATCTGAGGAGCTTGCCAAACTTGCTATGCCTGTTGTTTAGAGCTAGAGGTAAAAAAGTGCAATTTGTGTCCCTACAGCGGTGCTGTGACCGACTGCCCTGCGGCCTTGGGCCTGCCACAAACCCTCTGTTTTGGACAGTTCTTATCCCCCAGATAAGGTCTATCAGCAGGCAGGACCTGCGCTGTGCTCTGAAGGGTGCTAAGCAAACACCACGGGCCGCTGTTCAGAAAGGGGTGAGAGTTCCGAGTTCCCCGGAGTATCTCCTGTGTGGCACCGGCCGTGCAGGGTTGGAGGCGGTGCTTTTCCCCCCGCAGCCCTCCGCGGCCTCTTATAAGGAAGGGGGAAAAAATGAAAAAAAAGCTAAAGCAGAGTTTAACGTTTTCTTTTTCTAAAAGACAAAATTATTACGGAAAAAAGCCTTCCCTTAATTATATGTTAAATTTAATTTTCTGAGGTGAC
>VZTO01010802.1:249013-262788 GCA_013400615.1 Syrrhaptes paradoxus
CGCCGCCCGAGGCGGAGCCGAGGGCAGGGGAAGGCGTGGGGCCGCCGTAAGGAGGGGCCCGGGTTTTCCCCTCGCCGCCCGGCCGCTACTCACGCCTCCGCAGGCCCGGGGCCGCCGCAGAGTGCCCGGCCCGGCCCCCAGCGCCACAGCCTGGGGCGGGAGCGGCCTCCCCTTCTACCGCCGGCCGGCTGCGGAACGGCAGCGGGAAAGGGGCCGGGAGGGGCGGCAGGCTGCAAGCGGGGCCGGCTGCAGGGCGGTGGCGGCGGCCGGGGGCTGGTGCCGGCCTTCAGGGGGCTTGGCAGCACCGGGAAGCGGGTGGCTGGGTCGGGGCTGTGCCTGCGCCCGTCCCCGGGAGGCCTTCGGGGCACACCGGGGGAAAAGCATGGCGCTGCTGCCCGCGGGAGGCTGGGGCCAGGAGGCTTCTCGCATTTTCAGACGTGCCATGCAAAAAGGTACAAGGTGTGAAACGCCCTGTGGGACATTGTCTGCTGTCCCTGCAGCCTCTCTGCGGTTCCAGCTGGTGGCTTTTGTTTCAGGGGGTTTTGGAAGTCACTGCAAAGGAGGGGCGCTTGTCCAGCCCTCTAGCCCCGTCCTGCATTGCCGGCACAGTGCTCATGGCCCCTGCAAGCGCTCATCACCAGCCTGGAGGCAGTCCCTCCAGAACAGGGAAACCCTCACAGAAACACAGCACTTCTTGTGCTTCTCGGTCAGAGCATTGACAAAGATCGTAAAGCCAAAGTTGCTCTTGGGTGGTGGTGTGGTCCTAACGCTCCTGCAGCATTGTTTGTGCATGGGCTTCTCTTCACCTTTGGCTCCATTTAATCTATTGTTTGGCAAAACAACACAGTGCTCCTCTCCTTTGTGTGTCTCCATCTCCAGTTACTTGAACTTGCTCCAAAGCCTGCTAAAGGCCATGGGAGGGCCAGGGAAGCGTCCTGGCAGCGCTTCCACTCTGGCTGCCTAGAGGTGCTGCTGCAGGTCCTCCACCAAAAGGCACAGGTCCTCCAGCCATGCTCCTCAGCCCCTGAGAGGGGCCAGGCCTCGTGCGTGCGAAGGGCCACGCGCGGAGGAGCGGGGCAGGGGAGCAGCGTGCCTTCCCTGCACCCATCTCCCCGGGAGCTCCCTGTGTGACCACCGATGGGGCAAGGCCGGCCCTCAAAGCTGGGGAGGATAACCAGCTCCAGAAAACATTCCCACTCGTTCCCACAGGGAGCAGCAAATCTGGCTGGCAGACAAAAGCAAATGTGGTTACATCTGAAAGCTGTTGATTTCAACAGAGTGGCTGAAGATTAATGAAAGCCTTTGTGGAGGAGCATTACAGGCTGCACAGGGGTAGCAGGAACTAAAGCTTGTTTTTGGGGTTCTGCTACTGTAGGGGAATGAAAACTAGAATTTCACTTGCCCCAAACCAGTTCATACTTGTCTTATGGCAACTCAGACTTCTCCTCAAAAACATGCCAGAGCAGGTGCGATGATTCAGCTTACTGTGGTTTTATGTCCTAAAGTGCTGGTCCCTTGCCACTACTTCTGCTTTTGAGAGTTTGCAACTGCTTGTGCTATTATCTCTATTATTTTTTTAATTATTTATATAGGCAGTGTGGGAAAAGCAATGAGTGATTACACTTGAAATGGGAACTCTGCTTGGATGAGTTTTAGAATCACTTATCCTGTGCCTAAACTACATTAAATGGAGGGAAACTCCCAAATGGCACAAAGCTTTCACCTCCATCTCCTGCACCACATGCCAGCCCTGGGATCTCCAACCAAGATGTGGAGGAGTGTGGCAGGGCTCCAGTGCTCCCAGCTGTCTCCTTTTTTCCGCCCCTAGATCAGTTTTCTTCCCCTGCAGTATTTCATAAGACCAAAGGTCTGGCTGAGTAGCAACCAGAGTGAAAAAAGGCTGTATGTGAACATTTATACATTTGTTCCCAAAGATGATGATGCAGCAAGTGCATGGTTTTTTTCTAAGTCAGAAATCCCTGAATAATGTTGGAGTCCAGCAGGCTCTCTACCAATCCTGTCCTGCTTCCCAGAAGTATTTCCCCTTCTTCCCTCTAATGTTACTTTGGCACTCATTTCTGTGAGCCTTAGGCAGGACATCAGAAATTAATTTCCAGATCATAACCGGATAGTGAAGCTATTAAAAGGGAAGCAAGTCCACTAGAAGTTCAGTAAGGGCCCTGACTCCCCATACTCATTCTAAGCCCATGTTTACCTGCCTTTCCCCTTTCTACCTCCATTTTCTAAGAAGATACAGGTATTATAGTAGCAGAGAAAGAGACTTGGTTTCTTCCACCCTTCCTGACAGTAAAAGGATAAGGAAAACACAACAACAAAGAATTATAGCTAAAACTGTTGCTCAGAACTGAAATGCTTTTTCTCCCAGCAGGAGTAGAGCACAACAATAAATTGCAAGAACATAGCCTGGTTCAGCTTTTAAACACTGCAGAAGGCTATAAAGACACCTAAGCTGCAGATAAACTTGCAAAGTAGGAAATAGCTTATTTTAAGGTAAGCAAGAATGCGTTCAAGTATAAAGAAACACTGTTTCAAGACCATTCTTATCTCATTCAACTACTTGATAGAGCAGGCATAATGTGTCCAATTGTAAGTAAATCCTCCTACCTCAGGTGCAGTAAGCTGCTTGGGGTAATTAAGAAAAAGTGTTTAAGAGCAGTGGTCCTTGTAATACTTAGAAGATCAAAGAATCAAGTAGATGAAACAGAAATGAGTACAAATTATTTTGAAGCTACACTAATATGCCTCCCTTTCTGAAATCTTCTCTTTCCTGCTTAATATTTAAAATCCTCTCTTAGAAATGAATGTGAGAGCTCTTGTGATAGTTCTGCAGACACTGCATGTACCGCATGGCTGCACATGGATTTTGGAGGCATCTATGATGTAGGGAAAATACTGCATCCCTCATGCAGTCTCTGGTTACCAAGGCAAGGGCAGGTATAAATAGAAACAATCTGATTTTTTTTTAAACTCTATCTAGAAACCTGTGTTGTTGATAACCCTCTGACAGCAATGCCTCATTCCAAATGGTTCTGTTCTACATTTGTGTGGAAACTTCTGGTCATAGATGTTTAATCCTTTCCTCTCTAAATAAATAGCAGCTACTTCTGGTTGTCATTCCACTGAAATACAAAAACTGTCTTTGAAGTGAAGTTTGGACAAATATCTATTTTGCTAGGAGCTTTCATCAACCAAATGAACCTGAGCTAACACAGAGCTTGGATGAAAACCTGGAAAGGAAAGTGGTCTTTCTCCCTAAGTATCACCATAAGTGGCCATTCAAATGACTAGCAGTGAAATAATTTAACAGTTTTTACATTTTCATCTTCACCAGTAGCTTCCAGGTTCTCCACAATGGTGAGATAGATGGGGCAGTGAATCACTTGGTGTTAAACACAAAGGGGATAAAACAGATTAATTTGGCTGATGATGGCTTGCAGTTGCAGAATCACGACAGCCTCAGCTTGAACTGATCTGGATCATCCTTGAAACTAATGGGGTGAATTAAAAATAAAAATTTAAGTTTCTGCAGAAATTGACAGGTTATCAGTAGACCTTATAACTTCCTGCTTCAGCAAGATCCTTGAAAAAAATGTTAAATATTGAAATAAATGTATGGTCTGATCTAATGTGTCATTTCCTTTAGAGTTACATCATTAAACAATGGAAGTAATGATCAAAAATGTGAAGTTGTATAATTTTATAAGTGCTCGAGCTGAAACGCAGGAAGTTTCTGGAGCCTCTGAAGAGGGAATAGTTCCCGTCAGTAACATTATATTCACGCCTTCAACCTTGCATCTTGATAAACTGTCATACATAATCACTGCGTTTATTAAGATGCCTTGTTACAGAAAGATCACTTATCTTTTAGTGGAATTATGTGACTGATCTCTCAAAGGCCTTGCAGGTCTGAAAGCTGACATTATTCTGAAGTTCTAATTAAGGAACAAAAAGCAAAATGGGTAAGCCCTTCTTTGCAAGCAACCACTGCAGTTCCAGATGCACTTCATTTGCTGGAAACCTCCTCCACTGCACGTTCAGATGTTCACAGACCTACAGCCATACCCATGTCTCCAGCTGCTGGAGTTCCAGCCCGTGAGATGCCACGTGTCACACCTTGTGACGGGAGAGTCCCTGAACCATGGGAACAACTGACAGGTGAGCGGGCATTGGTGCCCGCCGGGAAGGGCTGCACCGGCAGTGCTCCTGTGAGCGTGGGGCTGTGGAGGGGAAATGGCAGTGCGGTGCTGTGAGCTCCCTCCTCTGCCAGCAGCTTCTGGGCTCATTGCAGCTGCCTGATGGTTGTAGGCCAGTGTAACATGTGTCTGGCATGTGGGATGCTGGAGCAGGGGAAAAATGCTCCCTTTTATGGAGTCTGAGTACTGATCTAGAGGCTTAATGTTAGGTGGCCAACAACTTATTTAAAACAATAACAACAACTTATTTAAAACAATTTAAAAACCATTATATGGACAGGCAGGCAACAGCTGTAGCATTCATATAGATGCAAATGCATCTGCCTCAGTGCAGAGGTTACCTTTTTAAAACCATGAAGAATCCAAGTTTAGGAAAAATGTGCAGGATATAGTGTTATTTGTAATAGTATTGGCAGTGTGTCTCTTCTCCACTCCTTAGAAAGAAAATCCTTCAGACAATGGAGAAGAAGGAAGACTAAAGTCTAAGCAATTTCAGGTATGTTAAAGCCAACAGGAAGGGCTCCTCAGAGCTGCCTTCCAGGCTTTGGTGGCCCAGAGTTGGCATTAAACCTTCAGAAGTTTACCCTAAACAAACTCACTGTGGGGCTTATGCATGCAGTTTGACTCTTCTGAATGAAGCCACGCATCCGTGTTAATGTTTGTGTTAAAATTCTGGAAAGCATTTTCCTTTTGTATCTATGACCTGCAGTAACAGCTATTTCTAACACTCGGTACATCAAAATAGTTCTGCCAGCCCTCTGCCCAAGAGCAAACAGAGCACAGCTTTGCAGACCTCTGTCTTTCTTGGCTTCGGCACATCTCAAATTCTCTTATCAGGTATTTTAAGTCTCCATTAACTCTACCTTAGCCTTTGCTAGCTGTGAAGCTAGTTTTATTTTTCCTTAAGACAAAAGGTAGGATCAGAAAAGAGAAGCTAAGGTAAATAAATGTTAACTGCCATGTGTTTGGGCTGTTGGTATCCCTGCAGTGATCCAGATGCTCGCATTTTAGCCAAGAAGCCTCTGCATTGCATGTAATGACATCTTATGTTGCTGCAGAGGCAAAACGATGCATTTAAACAATGACACTGCCAGTGCCATCTGTCCTGATGCTATGAAACAGAGGCTCCCAGCCTTGGTTTGCATGTATTCACAGCTAGCCAAGGGTAGTACAGAAGATGATTTAGAACCATAGAATCATGGAATGGTTTGGGTTGGAAGAGACCTTAAAGATCATCAGTTCCAACCCCCCTGCCATGGGCAGGGACACCCTCCACTAGACCAGGTTGCTCAAAGCCTCATCCAGCCTGGCCTTGAACACCTCCAGGGATGGGGCATCCACAGCTTCTCTGAGCAACCTGTTCCAGTGTCTCTCCACCCTCACAGTAAAAAAATTCTTTCTAATTCTATCTAATCTAAATCTAACCTCTTTCAGCTTAAAACCATTACCACTCACCCTATCACTACCCTCCCTGATAGAGTCCCTCCCCATCTCTCCTGTAGCCCCCCTTAAGTACTGGAAGGCTGCTCTAAGGTCTCCCTGGAGCCTTCTCTTCTCCAGGCTGAACAACCCCAACTCTCTCAGCCTGTCCTCATAGGGGAGGTGCTCCAGCCCTCTGATCATCTTTGTGGCTCTCCTCTGGACCCGCTCCAACAGGTCCATGTACTTCTTATGTTGGGGGCCCCAGAGCTGGATGCAGTACTCCAGGTGGGGTCCCACAAGAGCGGAGCAGAGGGGCAGAATCATCTCCCTTGACCTGCTGNGAAGTAATGATCAAAAATATGAAGTTGTATAATTTTATAAGTGCTCGAGCTGAAACGCAGGAAGTTTCTGGAGCCTCTGAAGAGGGAATAGTTCCCATCAGTAACATTATATTCACGCCTTCAACCTTGCATCTTGATAAACTGTCATACATAATCACTGCGTTTATTAAGATGCCTTGTTACAGAAAGATCACTTATCTTTTAGTGGAATTATGTGACTGATCTCTCAAAGGCCTTGCAGGTCTGAAAGCTGACATTATTCTGAAGTTCTAATTAAGGAACAAAAAGCAAAATGGGTAAGCCCTTCTTTGCAAGCAACCACTGCAGTTCCAGATGCACTTCATTTGCTGGAAACCTCCTCCACTGCACGTTCAGATGTTCACAGACCTACAGCCATACCCATGTCTCCAGCTGCTGGAGTTCCAGCCCGTGAGACGCCACGTGTCACACCTTGTGACAGGAGAGTCCCTGACCCATGGGAACAACTGACAGGTGAGTGGGCATCGGTGCCCGCCGGGAAGGGCTGCACCGGCAGTGCTCCTGTGAGCGTGGGGCTGTGGAGGGGAAATGGCAGTGCGGTGCTGTGAGCTCCCTCCTCTGCAAGCAGCTTCTGGGCTCATTGCAGCTGCCTGATGGTTGTAGGCCAGTGTAACACGTGTCTGGCATGTGGGATGCTGGAGCAGGGGAAAAATGCTCCCTTTTATGGAGTCTGAGTACTGATCTAGAGGCTTAATGTTAGGTGGCCAAATTTCTAATGTGCTCTATAGGTGCAGTGTTATATAATTGGAGAGGAAATTATAGTGCAAGCAATGCACTGTATTAATTTAAAACTAGTTAACAACAACTTATTTAAAACAATTTAAAAAACATTATATGGACAGGCAGGCAACAGCTGTAGCATTCATATAGATGCAAATGCATCTGCCTCAGTGCAGAGGTTACCTTTTTAAAACCATGAAGAATCCAAGTTTAGGAAAAATGTGCAGGATATAGTGTTATTTGTAATAGTATTGGCAGTGTGTCTCTTCTCCACTCCTTAGAAAGAAAATCCTTCAGACAATGGAGAAGAAGGAAGACTAAAGTCTAAGCAATTTCAGGTATGTTAAAGCCAACAGGAAGGGCTCCTCAGAGCTGCCTTCCAGGCTTTGGTGGCCCAGAGTTGGCATTAAACCTTCAGAAGTTTACCCTAANGGCTCGGGTTCAGCTTCTCATCAACCAGCACCCCCAAGTCCTTCTCCTCAGGACTGCTCTCAAGCCAGTCTCCTCTCAGCCTGTATTTGTGCTTGGGATTGCCCCAACCCACATGCAGGACCTTGCACTTGGCCTTGTTGAACTTCATGAGGTTTGCATGTGTCCACCTCTCAAGCCTGTCAAGTTCCCTCTGGATGGCATCCCTTTAAAAGTGTGAAAATTTAGGGCCGCTAAATATCCACCCTGTCTGTTCTGAACAACCTCGCTGATTACTTTTTTTCCCCCAAATCATTGGAAATTTCTATTTCCCTAACTACTGGTTTTGCTTCAGGCTTTTTCCCTTAAATGGCCATAGTTTGAGTTACTTGTCAGCTTCAAAAGACAATCACAGGTGCAATATTTTTGTCCTCTTAGCTGGTAGTAGATTTCAAAACAGGATGCCTATTTTTCCCCCCATTATTTGACACAGTGAGACACAGAAGTCTGAGCTTTTGTTTTCAGTTGTTATACAGGTTCAACCTAGTGATTCATTCTTCCTGCAGCTACGTTTCCAGGAAAAGACAAAGTCCTGGCTCTTCTCCAAGTTATCCATAGACTGCTCGAGAGTAAGATCAGAAAGCACTCCTCCTGCAGCTGGGACACTTTCTAAGAAGGGAGAAATTGAACAAAACACATCCCAGAGCTGGTGTTATCACCCTCAGACAAACAAGGAGGCACATGTCCTTGGAAAAGCATGTGCAGTACTAAATCAAGGTGAAGATAACAGCAAAATTTATAGGATTTAAGATTCTTGGCCCTGTGAAGCACAACTGAGCATTTGCAAGGAGCCGTTCTCCATTTCTGGGACTGATGGTGACTCTGAAGCTGGATGGCTTACAGAAAATCCTACAATTTAATTTCATGCATTTTAGGAGCCTCTCAGCTTCTTGTTGCATTTGGTATGGGCAAGAACATACCCTTGGATTTGGGAATTTTTCAAGAGTCGTTATTCAGATAAGAGCTGGTAACTATGGTTTCAGATGTCTCCTCTCAGGGGTACTGCTGCTCACAGATGAAAGGAAGCCTGGTTTTGCATCATGAAGCAAGGGACTACGGGCTTGTGTGCTTATGAAAACAAGCATTAAGCTTTCAGAGAGGGAATTAAATAAAAACATGCACTAATCTACCTACAAGTAACCATTGCAGGGAAAGCTTGAGGTAGGAAATATAAAGACTTGTCTGAGAAGTGGAGTTCCTTTGAACACAAGCAGACAATGGCTCACATGTATAGGGCAAACAGGCCAAGTAAAGAGACAGAACTACCTTTCCCTGTGAGCCCACAAGCCAAAACACAGCTGGTAGCACTAATATTAGTCCTGTCAAGCCTGGCAGTCTTCATTTATTATGCACCCTGCAAATAATTATACATATAGTTAAGCTTATAGCTCAGAAGCTGCATTCAGTAGTTGGCAGGGTATGCTCCTCGCTGGTATAGATCCTTTGACCTCATCAGACTCACATCAGGATTGAATCTGGTCCTTTGTATTTTCAGAGTAAATCATCTCCACATCTCAGGAATATAGGTTGTTCCCCCTTCAGCTGTCATCACAACCTGACTTAGGTTTCGTTTCCTTCTCCTGCCTGGCCTTCCTTAAAGGCTGTGTAGAGTTCTGGCAATTACAACAACTTCCCCAGAGGGCTTAAATTAGGATTTGTTTCCCACAAGTTGCTTTCCCTTTTGTGAAAATTAAAGCAAACGTAGTCTCTCCCCACCACGCATTATTAAAAGTTAAACATGATCCATCACTTGGAGGAGGTATGAAGGCCTGTATAACAAACTTGCTCTTTTTAGGTAATAGTGACATTAAGTGTCAAATTTATAAACTCCCATCCGTGCTGGCATTAACACCCATTGGAATCCATTTGACAGTCAGTACCCTTCAGCTACTACTTTGTAGATTACATTTAAGTCACATTTTCTCTGTGAACACAAATGCAAGATAATTTTATCTTCATAAAAGCAAGATTCCAGTTTTTAAAAAGAAAAAAAAAAAAAAGGCAAACCTGCAATGCCAGCACAAAACAAAAGGTGCTCTGCTCCCCAGGGAGAAAGATGCAGTATGCTTTTGAGGAACAGACCTAGGGACCCTACTGAAGTTACTCCTACCCTTGGTTTCCAGAGAGGTGCATCTCACCCCCAGCAGCTGTAGCGCCTTTGTCCCTGCCCCACCCACATCTGTCCATGCTCTGGGCACTGCCAGTCTCCAGTCTGCCTGCTGCAGCTCAGCTGGGCTGCACCTTGCAAGAAAACCTGCCGTAACCCGCTCTCCAGGAAACATTTGCCTTCACATTAAGGCATGGCTGAATAGCTGCTAGGCGGGAGAGGGGATGCTCTCCCGAGCCGAGCCAGGCACAGCACATGGCCGCTGGCTGCGGAGCAGTGGCAGCTCCCGCTGCATTGCCCTGCTCTGTGCTCGGAGCCCAGCCAGCACATCGGGGGACTTCACTTTATGTGCTGACCTTCAGGACAGCACTGAGAGCTGGTCCTTCTTTCCCATAGTGAGTGACTGAAATCTGTTAGGTATGCAACTGAAACCAGAAAGGAGATAAAATTTAAAAACCCAGAACACCTTCATTTGAGGCTCACACCTGCCTAAAATCCAGGACTTTGGTCTGTGCCCTCCTTGCTTGAGTTATCCTGCAGTCAAATGCAGTGTTCAAATGAAACTAAACATAATCCCTAAGAGGTTAATGGAGCATGAATGTTCAGCACTAATCCAAACTACAAATACTGCATGCATTTGAGTGATAAACTGTTTTCTCATCCCATCAGAAAACACTTTCACCATTTTAGGAAGTGTTTGCCCAGTGCAGAGGATGACACAAGTTCATTCTGATTTGTTTGAATTTTGTCTGCAAACCTGCAAGTGCGAGCCCTATTCAGAATAGGCCGTAGCTCCTGATCAGGCTTCTTCCCAAGTATCTACCTTTGGCTTGAAGCAAGCAAGCAGATACACCCACGAATCCCATTTCCATCAACTTGCAAGTCTCTCCCACGGCAGTTTTCAGCCAGCACACCTTGCATCTGGAAGGTCCTTGCCTAGCGAGGCACAGAAATGCCGTGCTGCCATCAGTGGGGCTGGCGCTTGCTCAGCTCCCCCCCAGGAGCAGCAGTGATTCTCCCCCATTCCCTGGACATCATTATTGCTGCTCTGCACTAGGACTTACTAATCTTTATGGGCCAGTCCTGTAATCAGGAGAGCTCAATAAAACTGACCCACCCTCCTTGCTCTGTCATCCACCCTGGGAATTGCCCTGCCCCAGCCACAGCCCTGATGAGCCAGGACAGCCCTGAAACCAGGCAGGGGGTAGAAAGCTTCAAGCGGGGTGGAAAAACAGTTCAGTCCAATGGATTGTGTAAAATCATGGTATTTGGTGTCTGTGAGCAAGGGGGGGTGCTGTCCACCGGGTCCCCTGCTCAGAGAGAAGGGACGGTGACTGAGGCTCTTCCCGGAGCAGGAGGAAAAGGGGCTGAATCTCAACAGGCCATAGTAAGCTATTTTTGGCTTATGCATTCGTTAGTGCCAAGATCTGCCATCCAAAATGCCTACTTATCATGCAAAATGTGGAACTAGGTATGTGCTGCCCATTGTACATCAAAGTAATTGATTTTTTTATAATGGAAACTGATGATTCACTGGGGTAAATCAAGCAAAACAGTAGAAAGACAAGCTGGAAAATAGGAAAAGAACCAGGACCAGTAATAAATCATGATAGATTATATTCAGTATATTGCTACAGCACTAAGTCAATAGAGTGCTAAGCTGCATAAATAAAAGATAATGTGTTTCATCTCTGCAGGGTGTTGCTCAGGCTATACCTATTAAAAGGATTGCCTGATTCTGCAGAAAATACACACAGCAACAGGTTTTGTCATATTATCCTGGTAAATCAGATCTGTATTAAGATTTTAAGAGTTACTTTGCCAAAATGGAGGGGAAATGAATATTCCTCATTACTGCAGCTACAGGGAAACATGAGCAGATGTGGAAAAATACTCCTTCTGGTGTGCTGAGGTATGTGGAAGTGGAAGCTTAAATTCTCCTGGAAGGTGGGACAGTTTGCTGTTTCTGTGATTTCCAGGGATTAAAGTGAGCTTCCTGTGGCTTAAGACCTACATGAATAAGGCTACACAGGGGAAGGGACTACTGATTTATTTCCTCCCTCTGCATGTTTGTGTACATCCCGACACTCTACAACAGCACTAGTGCGGGAGAAGAGCAGCCCTCCTCTCTTCCCCTTTCCAGCATTACACACCAAGTATGAGACCCATGGGAAACTTCAGCCTCTGAGAAGGCGGAGGAACCGAAACCTCATGCCCAAATAGCAGAGACACGTATGTACTCCAGCCACACCGAGTTCCCAGCATTTTTAATGTATCAGGACAATTACCTGTGGTTTCAGCTGTTGGTCTCGACGGCTGGGTTGTGGCACTTGGCCACCTGATGAGCCACTCATGCTCACTTCTTCTTTGCCCTTCAACAAGGATTTTCCACTGTCCAAAACCACAGCTTTGGCAAAGGGCTCCCTGAGGCTGCTCCGAAGCCCAGACTTAGCAGAGGTCCCAGCTTGCTGCAGGGATCCCTTGCTGTGTTGCTCCCTGGCCGGAGCAGGCTCGCCTCCCTCAGCGCTGGGTGGCTGGACAGGACCTGGCAGTGGAGCAGGAGAGCACCTGGCTCAGCCACTGACAATTTTTAAAATAGAGTTGGCCAGTTGCAAACAAGTAAGGGTATTACTTTTCTGGTGTAAGAGGGTAAATTACAGTAGTTTTAATACTAAATAGAGCAGATGCAAGCCAGCTGTTATTCTTCCTTGAGAATTAATTATTTCACTAAACCACACCAACCCTCCAGCTTTCTTCTTTCACCCCCCCCCCCAATCCTCACCAAAAAATCAGCAGATGCAGTGCCAGAGGGAAGAAAACACCAACTTCTGAATGGCTGTTCTGTTTGAAGCCCCCTTTTTCCCTCCCTGCCTCAGGCGAGGCTCCTGTCCCACCCTACGGGTAGGTCTGGGTCCTCCTGTGTGTGTGTCCTGCAGCTTGCCAAGCAGAGCACAGAGGCTGCGGACAGACGTTGGGATGAAGTGGTTCAAAAAGCACTGAAAGCAAATCTTCTCTGAGGCTCTGGTGTAATCCACAGCGAGGGCAGATTTCTCCGGAGTAACGAGGCTTTACAAACTGTCAGTAGCACGGAGAGAGGCTTAGCTATCACAGCTTAGAGAACTTGCTGGCAAGTGAAAAAGTGTAATTCATCAGTCTGAGGGAATAATCCTCATATAAGACTACAAATCATTTAGTTCCTCCCTTTATTGTGCCTGGGATTAAGTTGTACAGATTCTAGAAATGCAGCATCTATGACTTCAAAGAAGTCAGGCATGGTTTTGTCTGAAAACTCTGTGTCCCCTGTGACATGGGAGAGCCAACGTTAGGATTTGTCCTACAAAATGGGAGTAAACCCCTCAGCCTGCCTATCTGTGGAATAACTGCCAGCACGATAGCAGCATTTTGTAATACTTGTTCTTGAGTCTTCTGCAGGGCCATTCTTCTTATCAGGGGCCAGAGTTAAATTTTTGTACTGATAGTGAAGTGATCCATTGCAGGGTGACGTATGTTCGTGCTTATCAGGGCGTCTGACTGCTGTAGGTGTCTTGCCCCCTAATCCGTCTTCCCTGGAGAGTGTTTGAGCATTCCAGTCCTCTGAGGAGCAATCAGGTAGCCGAGACTCACCAAGCAAAAAACACAGCTGCTGGAGACTTTCAACACAGCAAAAATAAAAGTCCCCAAGAATGCCAGTGGACACATATTGTCCCCAGACTGCATGCAGGTGACGCACAGAGCAGCAAATTGGTAGGCTGTAAGCAAGCAGCAAGACGCAGTGTTGCTTAGGCTCAGCTGCTGGAGGGCCTTCACCATGAAGCCATCAACGCTGCTGCAGCCTCCCAACACCAGCCACTTGCTAAGCATGCATGGGGACAGGTGAGCAAATCACCCCAAAACAATCCCAAAGCCCTTAAAACCCTCAGTAATGAGGAAAGGGAGCTGGCAAGACTTGCAAGCAACCTTTCACATTTCCAGGAGCAGCACCACGGCTGCCCCGGAGTGCCGCGAGCAGCGGGAGAGCACGAGTACTTATTCATCTAGTTATTAATTTATTACCATAGGCTATTACTACACTATTGTTGCAGCAGCACCAGCACCAGCGCTTCGCCTCCGCTGCTCCTGCAGCTGCAGCACGTGCGCAGCCGAGCTGCGCGACACACGCGCCCCGCGGGGCGGGGCTTGTGTAGGGGCGGGATGAGGGGCGTGGCCGAGGGGCCGGGGCTGGCGCTGCGTGTGGGGCAGGAAAGGGGCAGGTCAGGAAGGGCGCCGCGGCGGCGGCCGCGTGACGACACCCGCGCCCATTGGCGGAGCGGCGTCACGCGGCGCCCCGGCGGGCGGCAATTGGGTGGGAGCGAGGCGGGGCTGCACCTCCCCCCAGCCTCTCCCCCGCGCCTCCCCCGGCCCGGGGGAAGGTGGCCGCTCGCGCGAGGTCCATTGCTCGCCGCGCGCAGGAGGCGGCGGCGGGGG
>VZTO01010803.1:0-40064 GCA_013400615.1 Syrrhaptes paradoxus
ATTGCTTTAATGTTTTAAGCAGGATTGGCTTAAAAGAGTGATGTAGACTATATAGGGTATTTGAAGAAAAACTATTTTCCCCTTTAAAATGAGGTAGTGAAACACTCCTTTTGAGAAATAGTCACCTCTAAGAAAAATTGAGTGGCATTAGTCTTCTGTAACACTTCATCAATAGTGTAGACGTTTATGATACAGCTGTGCTGACCTTGCATTTTTGTTAGTCAAGGCAGAGAAATAGGTATTTTTTAGGACACAAGTTCATCTGATCAATTTTAGATACCTACGTAAGGGCGAACTGAGTCGTCCTCTGGACTCGTCTGACTTCAAACAAAATCTCCACAAAATCTCCATTAAAAAAGCAAAGTGTGACTAGCTAAAATGTGTCTACAGACGATCAAGTAGCTGCTGCGCAGGCCATCTAGAATAACACAAACTTCCTTTTGTGTGTGAAAAGTTTTCTTTCACAAATCCAGCTCGTGTAATCACTCCATAATAAAAAAACGCATATGAATTCTATGGGATGTATAGTGGCAGTGTTCTCAGCAGTGGGCTGCAGGGCCAGATTGCCTTTACTTTGCTTTCTCTTTGGAAGATCCTCCATTACTCTTGGATTCTTCTGGTCCAGCTTCAGCAACCAGGTAGAGATTCGTTCCATCCCAAGCATGTGTATGGCTTTGTAGGTAGGGTGCTCTGAGAAAGGAGAACTGAGTTTGACTCCACTGTGGCTGAGGAAATAATTGAACCCTGCTTCTTTCACTTCTTCAGCAAGCGCTACAGATGTTAATGTATTACACAAGAGTAATTTCTGCTAATATTATTTTTTTAAAGTTGACCAATATTTAATCACCTAACCTTGGAAAATAACTTAAGCTAGATACCTAGGTGCTCCTGAAGGAAGATCTCAAGCACACTTTTGAGCTTAGTGTTTCCTAAAGGCCGGCTGTTGGCAGTACACCACCATGGAGATGCATTTCTGTATAATGGGAGATGGCATGTGTTGTTTTTCTTCAAAGTCTTATTTTTATTTTTGACTACATAAGAAGTAAATAATCCAATGTAGGTGCTCTTTTTTTATCCTTTAAAGCAATTTAAACACTTCACTTGTGCAATCAAGAAGATGCAAAAATAAATGTTAGTAATGCAAAGTTTACATTTTAACAGTTTATTTTGTTATTCTGTGCTTATGCTGCATTTTCTCCTTATTTTATTTCTTATATGTTTTAAATACATTCTTTGAAAGTTTTATAATACATAGGGTATGCATTTTTTTTTGCAAATTTCCTTTTTATGTGTTGTGCATTTGAATTCTCTAGTGTTATAATTAAGTATTGGGTATAACTTTCTGTTTAAGTATCTGAAATGTCAGATACAGTAAAATTTTATTTTCAATACCAGAACAGAACTCTTGAATGTAAAATATGCATTATAATATGTAAAAATTACAAAAAAAAAATTCTACAGCTTTCAAAAAGGGTTATTTGGTTTATGCAAGAGTCTCACTGAAGAATCTTTTCTTGTAATGGAAGTTTTACAACATAAATAGAGAAGACACAGAATGTTCACAAGGAGAACTTTTGAAGCTTTTATGTAACAAGCTACATGAGAAAGAGTCCATAACTGAAGATCTGGAGAGAAAATTGCAGGAATACCAAGAAAAAGGAAGCGCTAAAATGGTACGTGTTTGTAAAATATCATAGAATTATAGAATGGTTTGGGTTGGAAGGGACCTTAAAGATCATCAAGTTCCAACCCCCCTGCCATGGGCAGGGACACCCTCCACTAGCCCAGGTTGCTCAAAGCCTCATCCAGCCTGGCCTTGAACCCCTCCAGGGATGGGGCATCCACAGCTTCCCTGGGCAACCTGTTCCAGTGTCTCACCACCCTCACAGGAAAAAACTTCNCTGGACAGAGTACTGCAGGTGGGGTCTCACAAGAGCAGAGTAGAGGGGGAGAATCACCTCCTTCGACTTGCTGGTCACGCTTCTCTTGATGCAGCCCAGGACACGATTGGCTTTCTGGGCTGCAAGCGCACACTGCCGGCTCATGTTGAGCTTCTTGTCTACTGGCACCCCCAAGTCCTTTTCCTCAGGGCTGCTCTCAATCCATTCTCCACCCAGCCTGTATTTGTGCTTGGGATTGCCCCAACCCACATGCAGGACCTTGCACTTGACCTTGTTGAACTTCATGAGATTTGCATTGACCCACCTCTCAAGCCTGTCAAGGTCCCTCTGGATGACATCTCTTCCCTCCAGCGTGTCCACCACACCACACAGCTTGATGTCATTGGCAAACTTGCTCAATCCCACTGTCCATGTCTCCAACAAACATATTAAACAACACTGGTCCCAGTACCGACCCCTGAGGAACACCACTCCTCACCTGTCTCCACTTGGACATTGAGCCATTGACTGCAACTCTTTGAGTGTGGCCATCTAGCCAATTCCTTATCCAGCAAGTGATCCAACTGTCAAATCCATGTCTCTCCAATTTAGAGACAAGAATGTAGTGTGGGACAGTGTCAAATGCTTTGCACAAGTCCAGGCAGATGACATCAGTTGCTCCTCCCTTATCCACCAAAGCTGTAGGCCTGCCATAGAAGGCCCCTAAATTTGTCAGGCATGATTTATGCTCAGTGAAGTCATGTTGTCTGTCACAAATCACCTCCTTGTTTTCCATGTGCCTTAGGATAGTTTTCAGGAGGATCTGCTCCATGATCTTGCCGGACACAGAGGCGAGACTGACGGGTCTGTAGTTCCCCAGGTCTTCCCTTATTCCTTGTTCAAGCTTAAGCTGCATTTCTTTGAAATGTATAGATATAAACTGTGAAAGGATTAAAATTATAAAAATATGAATGTAACATCCTAGGGATAATAACAATAAATATAAATAAATACCGCAATTATCATTTCCCTTGCAATGCAAAACCAGCATGTTTGGGTCTTTCATAACAGCTTGTACAATTGCACCCTCTCGTGGTGTACACAATGCCGACTTTAAATACCGAAAGTAGAGCATAGAAAGGTACGTACTAATTTGGATGACAGATTTTCGAGAATGGATTTGTTTTCAAGGCAAATTCTCCATAAATCAACAACAGTAACAATTTCAGTTTGTAATTTTAACCAGCATATGCTTAAATATTTTCTTCTCTGGTGTCATAGGAGAGCATCAGTCATTTGCATTTTATATTTCTTTGTAATGAAAACGCAAAAATCATAGCTGTTATTCAAAAGGCCAATTGATTATTTTGAGTGTATATTAAATACTGCAAGGTACCAACCAGAAATGCATATTTCTCATCTGCATACATGAATACTATGAGTATGGGTGGGTGAATGTAGTTGAAGTTTTGTATATTCCAAAATTATGTATGCATACCTGTCTAGTTTTATTAGAAAAGTAATCTTAAGTGTCTACAATTCATAACCTTAGCAAATATATGGTAGAATTTATTAAGGCTAAAATATGCATATTTTTTTACTTAAAATAATAAAACTGTTAGAATGAAAGCAGTAAAACAGAAAAGGTGAGAAATATTGAAGCCTTCTGTATGAGGCACGTTATAATCGCCTTCCAACCTCTAGCCTTTTTTTCTTTACCACTTAAAAGTTCCCTAGTTTAAGCAAGCCAAACGCTACCGCTGTGGGCAGATGGTAGGGAGAACATTGCTACAAAACCTGCCACTCAAAGTGTAACAGATGACTGTAGCTACAGAAAATTGTCCCTTTGTTCATTTTGCTAATGAGTGTCCTCATTGCAGCAGGAGACTGAATAGTTAATGACTTGCAGTTCTTGGTGCTGGCAGATGGTGGAGCTAGAGCTAAAGGTTATCTGAGCGATGGGCGCAGCTCAAGCCTGCAGAAAATGCCTCGTTCGGGTTTTACATCCTTGCCTTAAACAGTAAAAGACTATGATTACACTTGTATCTGAGATACTATTTAAAACTTAGTCACAGGATTTACTAAAATCTTATTATTTTATGTAAGGGTTCTTTGAGCATTGGCAGTTGANCTGATTACACTTATATCTGAGATACTATTTAAAAATTATTCACAAGATTTACTAAAATCTTATTGTTTATTTTATGTAAGGGTTCTTTGAGCATTGGCAGTTGATGCTCAAATGTAGCCAGAGCAAAGGAACAAATACTTAAGCCTGTTAAGAGCTGCAACAGTTACTTAAAAGGTCTGTTGACATTCTAGGTTTGTTGTGCACCACTGCCAGAGCAGAGTGTTAGTTAATTACTTAAATATTGCCTGTACTGTTTTCTTAATGCCACTGTTTTCCCTGGAGCATGCCTGTCTGTCCACAGGATTTCGTAAAAGTTTACAAGGAAAGCATACACTCTAATCATTATCTCAGAAGATTAATTTTAAATCTGTTACTGCATAAAGACTATTTCAAATGAAAAGCTATTGAAGTATTCCATTAGAATTCATGAAAAACTTACGTTATGAAATGTAACATTTTTGTTAATAATTCTCAGTTGTTATGTAAACTGCTACTGCTTCTTAAAGGAAGGGGAGCCACAAGCTAATATGAATTACATTCCAAAGCACTTGGCGTTTTGTTTACATTATTTCTTATAAAATCTGTGAAAACTTTGTGTCCAAAATTTTGTGTCCAAAGCTTTGTGTAATACATTGGTAATTTGTTCTGGTAAACAGGAGATCAAAAATGTCTTTTTTGAGGAAAACCAAAAAGTTATGGACTAAATGTTACCCATAAATATATTAAAGTTTATATGTCATTTGAAAACCTTGGCATTTTATTTTCAAAGTGCTTTAACATTTTTATTTTTAAGTAACTTTTACAAAGAGTTCATATTTTCACCGTGCAAAGCAAATAATATCCCAAGTTTTCTTTAGTAAGCAAAGCAACTGCTGTCTGAGTCTTCTCTTTTGTGTTAATATTTTAAATGGTTTCAGGAGTTAGTTAATATTCTGGTATTACTATAAAGATCTGTGCCAACTCTGAAAGCTTTTCTATAATTTTAAAAGAAATATGTGGCAGTAAAATCTAGACAGCCATAAGACAATATATTCAAATGTTTTCAATAGCTTTGAAACCAACAAGAAAAAAAGAGTAGCTGTCCCAATAAGCTTCAGTTGCATAAGAAGTCTTTTTCATAATGGACGTGGCAAGATTTAAACAAAGGACACGCATAATAAAAATGTAAATGAGTTTGCTTTACCAAAACTATAACTTTAAAGTCTTTTGTTGCGTGTTATCCTGGAACCTTCTTACAAGGTAATCACTGTTTGCATAGAGATTTAAACCGTCGTCTTCAATAGCATTAAACCCCTGCACGGTCTATGTGTGACAGGCATGCAAAGCCATGTTAATGTTCAGAATATGAATTGCCTCTGGGTGGCTCCGACACCAAGTAGAAAACCAACTGTGTTGATATCAGAAGGCCTGATGGACTCCATGCGGCTCCCAGCCTGAAAACTTCACCGCTTTGACATGTGATGTGCTCCTCATGACACTGGCAGCACTGTCACTGAGGAATGGCACAAAGGCAACAAGCCCCCCTCCTTCGCCATGCACTTTGCAACCCCCTGGTGCTGCCTGTCCACGGTCTCTCCTGCCTGCCTAGTTACGGACGGCGCTTCAGAAACACGGGGGGAAGTGTGGGCGGATAGGCCCCAGCTGCCTTCCTGGACACAGCCTCCATAATAAATTGACCTGAATGATGAGGGCACACAAACAGTATGATATGCATTATTCCTGTCAATAAAATGTCCCCATGTGTTATGGTCTTTGTATATAATGTACTGCAGCCTTTCTTCTAGCGGGGACCTATTTAGAGTCTCGACTTTTTTTCTATTCATATTATGACTCTGTAATAGAATTCAGAAATTATATGATACTGTGTTGTATAATATTACACCACCGCAGCATATTTAAATCCCTGATTCCTTATTTATAAATTCAAGGCATCGCAATCTTTCAGGTTGTCTTTGAAGATGATGAGCATGAAAAAAAAATGCTTGAAAAAGAGAATGAGGATTCCAAAGAAGAAGTTTTTAAACTGCGCAATTAGATTTCTCATCTCGAAAATGCTCTGAAGCACTCTGAAAAAGAAAAATACTTATTAGGTAAAACTTTAAACTAGTGTTAGATCAAGAAGATTAGTTTAAATGCAGCATGTAAGAAATGTTACTAAGGCTGGAATTTATTGTTAACATGCTTCAGATGGATGGTGACTTATTTCTGGACTGTTGTCTTTTTCTGGTATTGAATGCTAATTTTGTAAGTATTTGCAGAGAAATTCATACATATTCTAATTCTAATGCATGTATTTACATATTTTTAATTTTTGACAAAGGAATATTTGCTGTGGCTTTTGAGACTTCTAATATTGCCTAGCAGTGTGGCTGCAGTTCATATTTTGTGACAGATGCAAGCTGTAAAGTTACTGAAATAGAAAAGTGTCCTATGTAGATAGTTACATTTTTAAATGATGGTCTACTGGTGTGTCTTAAGGGAACTGTATTAAAACCTACTCTCTCTCTAGAATAGTTTTTGAGCTTCTTCAAAATATTTGCATGTGCGTTTCTTCACATAATGAGTTTTGTGTTTCTATGGAAGCTTCTAACGGACTTGGTTTCTCTCAAATAAGCCATCACTGCTTTTGATACCTGTGCTTCACTACCGTTCTTAAAAGGAGGGGTTTTTCCTGATAAGTACAAGGTGCAGTCTTTACCTGCAGATTACTTCTCATGTGTTGCCAGAGTGAAATATTTAATGGAGAACTAGAAACTACAGCAGTAGAGAAGAATTTGGCTGTTCAGATTTGTTATGTCTGTGTAGATTAGACCTAGTACCACCTTTAACAGTGGCAAAATGAATTTGGCACAGACAATATTGCTGATTCCTGTTTATCTTCTGATTCAACAGTGCTTCTTATCTTTCGGTAGTTTTGTATAAGCAATAAAGAACCAGCTGCTAAAACACTTTGTATTGGCTGTGACTAACAGCAAGGATGTCCAGAATTAGTATGAATGAAAAGCTGTGGGCACTCAGTCACACTTGGCTCTTGAACTTACTTCTTCATCTCTGTCTGACCAGCCGGCCGAACAGCAGGGAGAAGGCTGTGAATGTCAAGGGCGGTGGTGAAGGTCACAGTTCTGCCAGGACTCGCATCCCCGGTGCATTCCACTGGGTTTAGAGACTGACCTGAAGCAAACATTGTGAATACATGAATGTAGGCATGCGATTTCATGGGCTTTCTCTTTCTCGTCCTGTTTTCAGATAAGCAAGTTCAAAGAATGCAATCAAAAGTGGAAACAGATGAACAAACCATTAAAAGGTACTGTAATTTTTTGTTTGTAAGCTACACTCTTGGCGGAACGGTAATGAGCTTGAACTGTTGGAAGTGTATAGTCCAAATAATGTTAGAAAGCTGACCTTAGCTTGAATTATGTTATATTTTGGTTTAGGATAGTATAACTCACTGTAGAGTAATAATGACTTCTTATTCCTTTAGTGAATATTGTGGTTTTGATTTTTACATCCTGTTATGCTTCATTATGTTGTTAAAACAGTGAAAATTCTGACCCTCAATAGACTATAGTAAAATGATTGCATATTTTAGTTAAAAAAAAAACACACCACATTTTGTAAGCTTTGAAGGCAAGGAAAGAAAATTTGTATATGCAAATAGCTAGTAACTTCAAATAAGAAAACAGTTATTTTTTTAACCTGTGACTTATTAAATATTCCACTCCTGATGGACATAGCTGTTTGTATATGTTAATTATTATTTATGTGCTATCTGAGCAAAACAATAGGTGAGCAAGGTATAAAAGTCAACTTTCTTAAATTCTTTCTAACGCCGTTGTTTATTAATTAATAAGTGATCTCAGTCAAGGATCGACAGCTCTCAGTGTTTTCCCAGTATAACATCTAGATATCTTTCCAGTAGGCTTCCTATCTTGTAATAGTTCTCAAATTACTTTTTTCTACAGAGCATAGTTCTCATCCTGAAATTAAGAACTAGGCATAGAAGTTCCTCCTACAACAAACCGTCCTTCTGTGAAATATTTCCAAAATGCTCTGTAGATAACTCACTTCTTTGTGGTAAAATATAATGGAAATAGTGATAATGGGAAAAGTGACATTTTTATGTGCTTGTTCCAGGATTACTAAATTCTCAAACAAATTAATATTTTTTAAAAAAAAAAGGTTTTTGTGGGGACTGAGGCACTAGATTTCTAAAATCATCCCTTTCATTGCCTTTCCTTGTGATCTTAGATGAATCTTTATTCTGTGGCCAAGTTTCCCACTCTAAAAATGACAGCACCTACTTACCTTTACAGGAGCATTGAAAGCGTGAGTTCATTAGGATTCTGTACATGAAATCCAAAATTGGAAATGGAAAATTAATTAGCCTGTCTAATGCACCAGTCTATCAAAGAAGTATTGCTTCTTCTGTTAGTTCTTCTCTTTTTTCAGGTGTGACGCAGGATCTGGAAGTGCTGTATTTGTGGAAGTGTGGGTCAGATGCCTTCCTCCCAGACCGCCTCCAGCACAGCTGCCCAGACAGGTAACCCTTTGCAGTCACTGCCCAGTCTGTCAAGTGAGCTAAATTGTAAAACTGAAGTGCTATGAGAAATCTTTGGAGCAGTCCTTCTCTTCCCATTATAATTCTGATAATGAGTCCAATTATATTTCCAATCCTGACAGAAAAACTACAATTCTAAAAGATTAACTACATTGATTGATGTTTCTGACTTTTTTATCCCATTGAAAGATGTTCTCTTGATAGCCAGAATGTGCATAAATTCTTCTCTGGCTAAAAAGCTTTGATCTTTAAAAAGAGGAGCTGGGCATGAAGGCACACACTGATGTAGTGCCCAGCAGTTTGAAACGTCATGCCAGAAATGGAGTTCACAAAGTCACTACAGACACCAGTATCCAATATACACTGTATAAGGCAAAGTTAACACTTTGGGATGGGATTCAAAGCAGACACCACTCAGAGACAGGTGATAGTGAAACAGATTGGAAGCACTGTCTCTTACCTGCGTGAACTAGAAATTACTGATTGGTTTCTTATAGATGGAACTTGGAGTCTGGATCTTCCTCCTGTGCCCAGGCAGCCAAGCTGTGAATGAGCTGTGGGCAATTGCACCTCTCATTTCTCTCAAAGCATCGTACGAGATGGCAAGGATGGAGTTTTTCACAAGGACTAGAGCACCTGCCCAGGGTTATGATCATTGATGGACTTGAGGACCTTTGAACCTGTAGCTCTGTATAGCAATGACTTAACTGCTAGTTTCCACTGTGTTCTGGTGGGAAAATATTCTTTTTAAAGCTGGATACAGGGAGAGCAAGCACAGAAGAGCCATAATCTCTAGACTGCATCTTAGGATACTCAGCACAGAGGAAGAGATTTTTCTATAGATTTGTTCATTCCTTCTTCGTATTTTTTCTGCATATTTTTGCATGGGTTTTGAGGGAGGGGTGTTTTGTTTATTGTTTTCTGGTAATTCATAGTCTAATGTAAAATGCATAAATGATCCAGCAAGTCAAAACACAAGGTTGTCCCTTTCTCATGCAGTCACAGCTTTGGTATGTTGTCAAGCTCGTGCATGAGTATTCTGTATCTAGTCTCATGAATTTCATATTCTTTGTGTCCAATGGCACAGCTTGAACAGAACTGGTGGCTTATTCTCATCATAGAGGGGTAGTTAGGCTACTTTTCCATGACTAGGGATACTGTAATCAAGCCCCATAAAAGTCCCAGCGGCATACAGTGCCGGCTGCCCTGATGTGCGGCTGAGCATTCTAGTTTCTAGGTTGTTACGCTGAAGGGGAGCATTTCTCCATTTTTATGGAAGAAAATGAATGGCAGTGTTGTACTCAACATTGTCTGGTTTAAAATATGTTCTAAATGTAAATATGGTAAGTAACAAGCTTTGCTCCTGGTGACACCGAGAAATATAGATGTTTAACTTTCAAGTCCTAAGTAACAGTATCTGGGACAGGCATCCCAGGCGGCTCAGACCAGCAGAGCCAAGGAAGCTTTGCCATGCAGTGGGACTGTTTCAGGGGGTTTGATTGTGGAACTTCTGAAGAATTCTTGAAGAGTTCTGCTTAAATTTCTCTTCTGGCACAATCCTTTGTCCTCGGTGAGACTAGATGTGCAATTTGCCTGATAACGTTTGTCTCGCGAGGCTACGTTAGAACTTGCTGCAGATGATACAGACGTCTGCTGATCTTGCTACGGCTTTACAACAGAACAGCAGAATTGTCCCTGTGGTTCCAAACTGCCGCTGCTGTTTGACTGTAACAGCTTTTCATAAATACCCACTTTTCTGAGAGTTTAAGTCAATTAAATTTGTCTCTAATGTTTTTGTCATGTTCCTACCTCCTGTGACATCACAATTGACTTTGCTTGTGTCAAAAGAACTTTATATGCGTGACATTATTAAACCCCATATAAAAGTATCTAACTACAAGTAGGAATGTCTGTCTGTTACCAGTTACAATACAAAAATATGTGTATGTCCACATAAAATATGTGTATGTCCACAGGTAGTCACTTGATCAGGGAGGCTGTGCTTAGAAAGAACTTTTAGGGAATTATGCCTGTTTGTAGTATGAAATTCAATATTGATCCTCACATTTATGTTTTAGTTGATTGGAATTCAAGAACAAATTATGGCAGAACTTGAAAATGAAAGACCATTAGTTTAAAATCTGGTAAGATACTTGTGTATATGTTATTTTTTGTAAACCATTGTTTATTGCAAATCTAATAAAATATGCAAAACCCTTTTAATATCCCATAGATTGAATAGACTTATTTTTTAAGTAGGGAAGTTGTTTTGCGTGTGAAAAAGGGTAGCAAAAATACTTTACTGTTTTATTTTTTTCTTACCGTAAACAATGCTACTAGAAATATTTTTTAATGCTACTATTTTGTTTTAAGACTTGGAAATATTTAATAAATGCAACATTATTTGAAAGGATTTGCTGCTGCTGTTTACTAATGTCATAGGCAATGATACAGTTTTGTCTTAAAATATTTTTGTATTCTGCATTAGTCTCATAAGAACACAGCCTTTTATTTTCTTTTTACATGATCCAGGAACTTTCCAGATGGCTGGTCCTTTATTTTACCATTTGACTTTTTTTTTTTCCTAGCCTGATTTCGTACTGGCTTTCACACTGATCACCACTAGTATGTCTTTGTTACAGTAAACTGACTGGGTTTATTATAATAAAAAATAAAACACAGCTTGACTTGCAATCTAAATGTGCTGGAAAAGAATATGATACTGTTTAGAAGAGAAAAGGTTGTGAATAGAAAATCAGTACCACTTCAGTTATTTAAACATTTGCTTTTCTGCAGCTTGTCAAACTTTGTGCCAAGTCATAGCTGCTTTACTTTGTTTTGTTAATCTCAGCACCATGTGTCTTGGGCTTTTTTAATAGGGGGCCAATCCTGCAGCACTTACTTGGTTTGCAGTTTCAGTAAGTGTGGGTAAGTACTGTATGACTTCATGTTTTTTAATTTAAGAAAAAAAAACCCAAAATAGAATGTTATACAGTACATCTTTCAAATCAGTTTGTGAAGGTAAAAAAAAAAACCTACAAAATGAATTGTCTATTAAATAATTTTTAATAATCACCTTCATAATGAAAATCATTTATAGTTCTTATGATGTTTTAAGAAAATGTCTTTAAGCTGAAGATGTAATCAGGACTCTATGGAATTACAAAATGATAAGTGAAAGATTTTAAAACTTGGTTGTCTAAATTTAGGCCACTAAATCAGGGTATAGACTCTGCTCTTTCAAGGAAAATATTCTCAGATAAGAATGTGCCAGCAGAGAATCCTAGCTAATGCAAAAAAACGCAGTCTGATTTGTACAATTACCAAAAGCATTTTATGGCCTTATAAGATGGTGTAACTGAGGAAATATTTGGCTTCATAGTCTGTTTCTGAACTGATATGTAACATGAAAACAGCTCAGACAGGCTTCTAGATCTCAAAATGTACCTGAGTCACGTAGAAACATCATTTTAAGTCACAAATTGGGTTGTGATAGTTCTAGAAATCCCAGTGGGACCTTTAACATCAACAGTTAAGTAGTCAGGTTTGATATGTCCTTAATGTACGCCAAAAAATTAGATATTTTCTTAATTTAGGAGAAAGTTAAGTTTTCAAAATAAAATTATTTTTAAATAAATATTGATTATGACGCTTCTTGTTGTCATTGTTGTTATCATTATTATTTCCAGTGTTCACCTAGAAATGCTTCATCTAAGGGGGTCTTCTTGGATGAACTGGGCAAACCTTTCTTTGTGCAGATGTAGGAATAGTCTGAGTTCAAAACAAATAAGTTGAGTTCTTAAGAGTTCAACCTTTACAGAGACTGTTGAGTGAGATTTGGCCTCACTCTTCCCTTTTCGCCTAATTCTGAAACCAAGCACACAGTTGCCAAACATCTAGAACACATTGGTGAGGTGGGTTCTAAGGTCTTTAAGTGCCCCAAAACACAGAGAGTACACATCACAATTAATTCTGCAATGTGATTAAGATACTTTTACTGACCTGCAGTACTTAATATTTTTTAGCATGCAACTTTTTGTGTCCTTCTTATCAATGTGACCTCATTGCAGATTGTCAAACAAATGAGTATTAAGCACAAAAGAAATACGGCAATAGTGGGATTAAGTCAGGGAAACCAGGGCACTAACGTGCACAGTGAAAGGGAAGCAACACTGAAAGTGGAATGATTACCTTCCAGGAAACAGCAAGGAAGGAGTAGACTCAGTGAGAACTTAAATGCTTTGCTCGTTGAGACTTCTTGTTGATGATACTGAGTGCATACAAATGTGGAAATGGAAGATGGACAAGCAAGAGAATAAAAACACTGTCAGAGTCTGATAGTGCTCAAGAGAAAGGAGAATGCACACTGCATATGAAGAGTAATTTGTAAATAAGCTTGAATCTGAAAAAATAAGTCCTATGGCATATCGTTGGAATAAAGCATTTATGCTCTCAAAAGATCTTCTCTAAGTTTTAACAAGTTTTTAAAGGGATTTCATTAAGATTATTACATAAATATAATATTTTCTGTATTGCCATACAATTCTGCATATTTTTGACTTTATTACAATAAAAAAAATGTTAGTGATACCAAATGACATTACTTAATAGTTTAAATGCTGGAAAATGTAACAACGTCGTATTACAACAAACAGTTACAAAGCAAAATCAGTAGCAAAGTACTCAAAATTAAATCCATAGTAAAATCCTGGAATAAATAATAGGGGGGAAAATGTCAACTGATTAAATGTTCCTCTTTGGTAATTTTTAATGATTCTATCAATATTCAGTTTCATTTCATTGTCTGTTAACGATATTTCTGCTTTTATTTTGTCATTTGGGTAGTGCAAATGCACAGGCAATGCTGAGCAGTAACACAGATGCGACTGGCTTTGTTACACCTCACTACAAGCTAAGGAGTTGCTGTCACTTTCTTATGGAGTTGACAGTCGCAGCTTGTATCAGAGTTTTTGAAGAAAAAGTGTAAGTATTTTCCTCTCTCATTATTATTATTATATCTCCAGATGGTGAACTGAAAGACAGTTTTTCACTGTCATAGACCAAAGTGCTAATATAATTAGCTTTAAATCTGCAAAAAAAAGTTTTATGCCTTTTGCATATACTGTTTACAGATTACTTCCTATTTTCTCATTTTAATAGAATTTTTCAATAAACTATAATTCGGAGTTAATATTAGACTTTTTGCCTATAGTTTTGTTTGTATTTCTTGGTGGTTGCTTTTAGCAAGAGAAGGAAAAGAAGGAAGACACCGAGAAGAAAGTGTAAAGTATTCTGGGTGTAGCACAGAAAAGAAATATGCAATTATCTTTATTTCCTAAGTAAAATATAGATAGATTTTATTAGCTGATAATGGAAAGTGCTCTGCTTGTGTTATACCTGTTCCATTTGTCTTAGCCTAGTTTTTATTTTTCCACTGGTTTCTCTGAAAACTATGTTTGTGTTTTACAAGAGTAATGAAATACTTTCCTTACAGTGCACCAGTAACTATCGTTGCAACTTACCCTTTTAAACAGACTTTTTATTCCATTTAATCCAAATGGAGTTAAGTAACATCATTACTAGACTTGGTCCTTATCTTCAACTCACTGCCCCTTCAAACAGAAACATGTACTCGCTGTTCCTTGCCCTTTTATCTAGAGAGAATGAACATGGCAGAGCACAGGGCATGATGTTTGGCAGCTATAATTCATGGATAAGCATAGCTCCAGGTTTGCCCAGCTGAAATTGGTTCACCTTACAAAGTAAGAGTCTGGTGGAAGAAATCCCTTTATTACCATTATACGTTGTAAATAGCTAAAAATACTGGAAAACATTTAAATGCCCAAATCCTAGTTTGATCTACAGGCAGCAATGCTTTACCAAAAAAAAATACGACATGAAGCACAGAGAAGGAAAACCAGGATGTTTGCTGTTTGGCATAATGCCTACGTATTTAAAGACCAAAAGCAGCACAAATTCTACTTTAGCTGCATGTCATAGTATAGCTCACTGTGCTACAACAATGTCTTCACACAACAATTTTAAAAAAAAGGTAATCCAGGTATTGGATAGGTTTTTACTTCTGAAGGTCAAGATGAGAATCAAGTTTACCAAGACTCACTAAGTAGGATGTAATCCTGAAGGGACTGTGGAAATAGAAGCAGAATTTAAAATGCTGCTAAGACATTGAGTAAAGCTGACAGCTGAGTTAGTAACCACCAGGAAAATCCTAAATATTTAGGTCCTCAGTGGTGCTAAGGAGGCTCTTGAGAAATGACCACAATACCTGCCATGGAGGTCCTCCGGTTCCTCCACACTTACATACATCATATGAAGTATGGTTGCTTTTTCTTGTAAAGGTATGCACTTCATTTGTCCCAGCCTTCAAGGAACAGTAATATATGTATCATAAATATATACAGCTGAAGGAAATCTATCAAACAGATAAATATATACAAAGTGATCTTCCTGCATTGTAGCTGTCAGAACTCAAAGGCTGTTTCAGGTTATTAAGAAACTGAGATGAAAGTAAAGATTACTGCAAAACAAGAAGTGTTATTGGAGTATAGAAGAGTCTGCGAATACATACATAACTGGATTTTTAAATGCTTTTAGTGCTTGGTGTAATTTTTTAAATCTGTGGTCATCTGTCTCTTTAAAATATGCCCATGGACAAGTAAATGTTCTAACTCTACGAAGCAGATCATTCCAGCAATTCGTTTGTCCTTCATGAAATTCTAGTCTCATTTGAACTGTCATGGGAGGGGATTCCAGTGGCAGTGGCCTAATTGATTTTATAAGAAAAGTATATGTCTTTGAGTTATTCTTGATGTTTAGGGGGTAACTCTCCATTTATGCTTTCCTTTATGGAGAGAAGGAGAGAAAGTGTCATCTGCTTTACATAAATCGTCCTCCCTTTCCAAAGCCTTACTCTTCTAAGTCCTTCTGCACGCTTGCCACCTTTTGAATCCCTTAAATAGAAAAACATATAAGACTAATAAAAAAATCTTTTAACATTTTAATAGGATTTAAAAGTTTTCCTTTAAAAAAAAGTTCTTTCCTTCTTTGTAAGAATGATTAGCAGTTACGAATCTATAACCAGCTTCCATTAGTTGCTTGAACTATTTAAGAACTCATTCTGCTATGAGATTTCTGAATGTGACCATAATCAAATAAAAATTTAATGTGTCATCTGTAGCTACTGCTACATACTGTCTTTTACCAAAAGTGTGAGGAAAGTTAAACTGGTTGGACTTCTCTTTTGTTACGGATAACATTTTAAACACTGTAGAAAAATAATTGCCAGGAAATTGTGTGTAACTTTAGAATATTTTTATAATACAGAATAAATGTAGTAAACCATTATAAGAATAAGGGATTTTTTTTATTGTCTCATAATTCTTAACATTAGATTGAATTTAGGTTTCACAATACTTTTATTTGAGTAAAGGTTGTTGATATCCCTGATCTTCCTAAAACTTCAAATAACAGGGGAAAAAAGTGGATGTTTAGAAGTTAATAACTAAATCAATGTATTAATCAGCCTCACTTTTTGAAGCTGGATTTCCTTCAACAGTTATTTGACATATCCTATTAATCATAGTTAGATTTGGAAATCTATGGCATGTGGTGAGAACAAGCCATATGCTGAGATAAACTGAACTGGAGCACATCTAGGTTAGTTGAAGTATGTGTGATATTTGAAAGTGGTATTTGATTGCACTAAAACAAAATTTAGTGTACTGTTGGTAATTATCTATTTGTTTCTTAGACTTATGGCTCAAAGTGTTACAAGCATAGAGGAATATCCTTTATTGAAGAATTTAATTGCTATTCAGTATCATTTAAGTACTACTTTGACACTTACCCAGATGTCTGCTTGCCCTGATGTTTTAATCATACACTAAAATCTCAGCAGCAGTAACATAAAATTTCAGTCTTGGTAGCAACAATGTAAAATTTTGCCAGAAAACCAGCATCCACACTACCTCCAAAACCTTTTTCTGACCTTTTAATGATGGTATCTTCCTCAAGCAGGAGGAGTTTTTGACTGAAAGCCAAAAAAAGATGCTTAGGTATTATGAGAACTGTCTTGCTACAGAATTTTCCCTGGTCTTGCACAGATGTGCATCCTACCCCCTAAGGATTATGTAGAGGTTGAAAACTAGGTCCTCACCAAAATTCTGGCTCATATGGCTGTGATGTTGAAGGGAACAGGGGATAAAGAGCTGTAGACAACAGTTTTGTCATTTCTGTACTCAAAAAGCCTATATTGAAGTGCTTCTGCATGCCCAGACTCTTACTGAAGCTTTTCCAAAAAACCTTTCCCAGCACAGAGCTGATCCATTTGAAAAGAGTAGAGCTTTAGACTAAAGGTATATTAAAAAAATAGCACTTAACATTTGTACATGAATCATTCTTTAGATTTCATCTTTTCTTCTAGTACAACTTGATAAAATAAGGATTTTGGTTTTACCAGTGTTGTATCAGGTATGATTTTTGTGGTTGCAAATGCTTTCTTCCTCTTGCATCTTTTAGTATTTTGTGAATTTTCGTGTTATAAATGTGTCAAAAAATCCACTATCCATGGACCAAGCCTGCACCTGTCTGAATACACCTGCGGAACCAAAGGAGCACTTGATTATAGTTTCATCTTTAAAGTGAGCTGGCCTACTTCTTCTCTTGTTAGAAATGTTTTGAGGAGTTTGAAATACTAACATTTTTCTCTGTTCCTTTAATACCCAATTCTCCTGTTTTATCTGTCATCATCCCTGGCTGTATAATATTTCTTTGACCAATTTACTGCTGCTATTTTATAATCTTTTTTCCTCTTAGCTGAAATTCTAAGAGTACCCCATCCATAATAACCATAGCTCTGTTATGTTTTCACTGGTGCTCACACAGTTGTTCTTTCTAGTGCCTACAACCCTCACAATTGCTGTTGTGCTTTAAAACACACCAGAGATAATAGGATTTTAACCTGGTGAATTAAAAAATCATTTATCAGAGCTGTATGGCTTTGTGTTGATATTGATCAGTACTGTATTGATCCTGTAAGAGAGGACATGAATCCTCCTCCTCCACGCACCCTTCTAAAAAGAGTAAAGGACATTTACTCCCTTCAGTCTCTTAAACAAGCAGATAAACGCCCAGAGCTGACCACTGCTCCCCAGCCATCACAAGGGGGCTGTTGGGGATGCTCAGGCCTGGCCTGACCCCTGCCCATAGCTCTACAGCCCTGGAAGGCTGCTGCCCCCCAGGAACCATGTAGCTTTTGGCATGGCCTGGACTGCTTTCAGGATACAATCTGCTGTTAATGAGCAGAACACTAAATGATATTGGTAAGGTTTTTTAATTTTTGAATGTGGGTTTGAAGGAACACATAATAGCACGTTCAATAAAGTTCAATTACTTTTCAGTTACTATTCAATTACTATTAAGTACACATCTGGTGTTAGCTGATATTTTGCTCGGTGTTTGTACTGTAGCAGACTTGGTTGTGTAATTTTGTTTTGTAGATAGAGCAGGGGACACCTGCATTCAGCTCTAGAAATTTTTATGTATCTAGATAGGGATTACATTTGCACTGGAAAATTCATTTTGAAGATTTTGAAAATAATAGGATATCTGTTTATACTCTGTTTCAGCTGATGACTGCATAGTGCACTGTGGATAAAACAGGATATATATGCAAGGAGAGTTGGTGTTTATTACAGATAAGCACTAATTTCAGAGATGGAAAAGTATATTAGAATCATAGAATCATTTAGGTTGGAAAAGACCTTTAAGATCATTGAGTCCAACCATAGGTCATTTTAGCTAGTCCTGTCAATGGGGAGGTTTTTCTTATTGAATGCTTTTCATTATTTTCTTAATTTCAAGCAGATAATTCATATCCAAATGATATCATGATGTGAAGGGTATAATAGTAGAGTGTCACAGATAACAGGATTGCCACAGTTCCCCTGAAATGTTTCATAGCCTCATGTCTCTTATTTGTAGTTCCGTTTTTCCATTTCATTCTGTTTTCTAATTCCCTTAATTCCTAACATTTAGTACAGACTTAATGGTTTTCTTCCTTCCTATTTATATTCTTCAAGATCTACTCCCTGTTATTGTTAAATCTTATAATAATACTGTAAGTAATGGGAAAAAAATTATTAGGGTTTAAATCTGTTCTGTTAATACTGTTGAGGCTCATTCAAGTTTGCCAAATCTTTCTGAACTTAAGTAGACTAAAAGGAGTTAATTTTCTGTTTCTTAACAGAACATAAAACCACTTGTACTGATGCTGCTTGTGTTGCAAGTAGTGGAAGCTATACATACATCCGAAAAAGAGGATCATAACCTTTGGCTTGCACATAAATCTTAAAGTTCTAGATCTTTTTAAAAAGCAGCTCAAGTAATTGTAATTTCAGGACTTACAAAAGAGGAAAGAGTACTCCTGAAATTCCTCAAAATAGAAGATTCTCAGCCAGTTCACTGTGTCTCATATTTATGACACTCGTCTACATCAAGCATAAAGTGAAAATCCATCAAGCCCCCTGAGCACACCTATAAACCCGTTGTATCTTCGTCCATCTCCAGGCCTCTATAGCTGTGCAGCCTCCAGTATTCAGTTTTAGAACTGTTAGGCAACTAGGCATCTTGTCCAGGGTGAAATCTAATCATATTTTGAAATGCGGTAGTTAATAGTTTTTAGCAATACAGCTGTAAGTAGCTTTTTGGACTAAGTAGGATATGTTGTATCTCAAACTTTCACCTTTTCAGATGACGATGAGATTGGGGAGGAGGGAGGAGATGTTACCAAAGACTAGTTGCAGAGTACCCTCAGTAAGTTACAGTTCCAGTGCCTGAAAGCCAAGTGTGTTCGAACAGTGGATTAAAAGCTTGGTGAACATGAAAAACTTTAGTTATTCGATTCTGGCCGTGCTTAATTTGATAAAAAATAATTATGCATTTGATTACATATCTGAAATATATGAAAGGTCTTCCCTGAAATATAGGTCTTATTATAACCATGCTAATAATGCAACATTCTAACTTATGTGACAGAGGAGCTCAACTTCCTTATCAAAGTTAAATTTTGGGATGCTCAATAGGATTCATATTTTGATTTCCAGGAGCCAATAAGCTTTATTTGCAAGGTTTAGATCGAGCTTCAGTTCTTTTACATTGCCTGAGGAGGTACTGAGGTGTTGTAACCATGCTGAAACACTAGCAAAGCAATGATTTCCTCTGCCAAATACGTGGTTAGTTTTCATCTGTACTAAGAGGTGTATCTAGCAAACTTATGTAATGAAATTTGGTATTTTTGCAAACTATTCATTTGCAAATAACATGGCCTCATAATTCCTGTTACATAAAAGCTTGTATAAGGAGACAAATATATAGTTATGTGCTGGGAGCCCTTCATTAGTGACACAGAGAAAGGATTTCCTGTAGAACAGATGGCCCTTACAGTGTTAACCAAACTGTTCATCTAAACCATCATTGTCTGGAACCTAATGCCCTCAGGCAAGGATCCGACCCAGTTGTGGGGAGGCACCATGCAATCATGACAGATGGTCATGTGTTGAGACAGTCCAAAGACCATGCGTATGTACCAAGGGTGGCTGTTGAGAGCTGAAGCTCACAGTGGAGAATATTCCGTAGGCTTATGGTTATGGGGTGTCCTGATGTCCTACTCTGAACAACGTTAACATAAAAAAACGAAGGGTCCTGAGACCTTAAACTGAATGGAAGCAAGAAAGCAATAGTTTCTTAGCTCTTCACCCACGTTTCATTGGATAGATCAATAAGGGGCAGAAATTTGTTGCATTAGCTTCTGTCCTTTAAAGAGGGTATAAAATTTAGTCCATCATTCTGCAGTGAGTTGAATGAGTGACAGTAATAAATACTTAGAATGATACATTTCCAACTTCTAAAAAGCAAAAATTTCAGTGCACTAATGCACTGATGGTTGTTACATTAGTGTTTAGTGTTTCTTACCAATTTTATGTATAAATCTGAATTAAATCTTAATTAGGCCTGCATGAGGTTTAAAAGCTGAAGGGTATGAAGTACAGTTTAAATAGCAAGAACTTCTCTGATCAAAAGATAGATCAAGAGTCCTTCTGTATTAAAAATACTTTTCAATCAGTTGGAGGTGCTCCTGAAAAGGGGCAGGAGTCTCACTTGTCTTCAAAAGTTGTACGTTAATCCAGTTCATGGCTGCTTTCCACAATTGATAAGAGGTTTGTTCTTCTTTTCAGCCAGGAAGAGCATGGTTTTGAGAGATAGACGTGAAGACGGAGATTTCAGAGGAGTAAATAAAAGCAAAGTAGAAAGCACAGGAAGGATTAAAGTGATCTAGTGAAAAACATGGTAATGGTTTGCAATGAGGAAAAGGAGTGAGCTGGAAAAATATGATGGAGGGAATTTGTATGTTTAAAATTGAACTGGTTGAAGCCTAGAAAGTAGCTACTGCCAGCATTAAGGTGGGTTTTTTAACATCTTCTCACAGCAAACGTTACAGGAAGCGCAAGAACAACTCATTCATTTATTTTTGGCTGCCGTACCCAACGGGAGTTCAGAAGTGCCACTGCTTTGTCAGGGGACCATCCCAAGAGCTGGGGACGTTCAGACTGTGCAAAGTCTTTAGACATGGTCTTCTCTACCCTGCCGTGTCCCAGCAGCCAGTGAGGGTATCAGTAAGGGTTAAGGAAGCCCTATTATGTTTATATTTCAAGCAGCTAGGAATCTAATGTGGTGGCTTTAGAGCTGCTTTGCACCATTAGCCTATGTGGTGCATAGCAGCAATGGGCCTGATTCTGCTTTTACAAACTCTCCACCTACCCAGCTATATTGCCACTGAAATCAGGGTGTTCCACCAGTATAAAATCCATATGTGCAAGGAGAATTTGACCATGCAATTTGTTTTGCAGTCATTTAGTAATAATTAATATTTGCAGTTAATTTCATTTGCAGCTTTCCTAGTATGTAGATAAAATGACTTTTCTTTATTTAAAAAGGCCTGATACTGCAATGTATGTGCAACGCTATCTGTTCTTTAGCTCTGGTGTTTACACCTCTGAACTAACCACATAACTACCAGCGGGTGTATGCGAGAGAAAGTGGAATGTATCTGCAGCTGAAAAAACAACAGGGCTAGAGTTTAATACAAAACACTACCGAAAGCTTGGAAATTATGTTCAAACAGATGGGTGGATAATGTATTTGATTTACGAGGTTCATGCCCAGTGTGTCTGTGTGGAGACCTGTGGAAATGTAACAGGGATGAAACATCTCTTGAGGGAGGGAAGATGTGTCTGTGTGAGGTGTGAAGAAGCAGGAGGAGATGGCTGAGGAGAGGACTGAATAGGAACCTCAACTCATTTTTTTTCAGATTTGCTCTGTGCTGTGTAGAGTATAATTTACGACTGGAAATATAATATATATGACACATTGCTGAGAGAGAATGGAAGATTTGAGGTTGCTTAATTTATTTCAGATTTCTGATACAGCATGCCTGGTCAGTGGTGCTCACTTTCCCTTAATGATAAAAGTATTGCAGAAAACTAAAACAGCTTTGTGTGCTCAGTAGGCTTTGTCAGTTTTTAGCACTGCAAATAGACAAAAAAGTTATAATGACCTATCTACCAACGAGAAGTGAAACTGAAACAATAATGCCCGAGGAGAAAAGAGAATTTGAAAAGGAACATCTTACAAAACAGAAAAAATTAAAAAAAAAAAAAAGAGCTTAATGACAAGGGTGATCATTCATTATTACATACTAATACATTTAGGTATATATTTAATATATATATTTAGAATTACTTTTTTTAAAGTCAATGAATCTCACAGAACTACTGCATCTTTAGCCTTTTAGTTGCTAAAGTAATGATACTAGTAGACATTTATGAAGCAGCTTTATCCCAGGACCTCACAGAATTTCTCATTACATTTCTCTGGTGACAGAAATAGAATCAGCTTCCCAGAAAGGAGAGTGAAGATTCATAGTCACACAGGCTGTATCTACGTTTTATCGCATGAATGGTCCATGGGCACCTGCATAGGTACTTTGTCCAGTCACCCAGACTGGAAATCTACCACAGCTCCCTTCTACTCTGTGCACCTGGATTTTCCTAGCTCTTACACTTGACATGGGACTGATTTGAGTCACGGCATCTACACAAAAGCAAAGATTAGGAAGCATTCCTGGACCCCAAGTAGAGACATAATCATGAAAATCAAGACTTAGGTCTGAGCCAGGAGCTCAGTTCAAGTTCTAATCACTTGACCATATACTTCCCACAATCTGCTGGTTTTGCCATGGGGAATTTATAATGATAGGTCTTGAGTCCTCACCCACTTAAGGCAATGGTAATTTTACCATTGATAGCAGTAAGATGAGGTTCAGACACATATACATTGCCAAGAATGTGTTTAATTATCCACAGTGCTGTTTTTATTATAGTTGCCAAAATGTTGCCTAACTATCACAATCCTTAGAAACTAAGAAAAAAAATGAGCCAACTTCGAACTGCTGGCTTACGTTATAAAACCTTTCAATTTTTAACAGGACACTGGGAATATCTAACAGCCCTAAACAGGAAAACTTGTCCCAAGAATAGCACTGTGTATGCGCAAAACTTTGTATTTGTTTTTGCATAGTTGGTGAGGAAAATAAACACAGTTTTACTTACTTTCAGATAACATCTGTAGTACCTGAGCAGCAAGCTGCTGAAAGAATCCTGACTGCTGAAACTGAGAAACTGAAGAAACATAAAAGTCAAGAAAGGAAAACCATTGAAAGGTAGTGGCCAAAATTTTTAAGAGGTACTTTGAATACATTTAAGAAGCCTCTGTGTTCATTTAACTTCTCCTTACACTTTTTTTTTCCTGTCTTAGAGAAGAAGCTGAGCAAAGTAATTCTGTTACTTCGTCATTAGTATTTGAGGATGTAATAGCTAGCTTTAAAAGATTGGAATGAAATATTGATGGACTGGATAATATACTATCTCACTTGTAATAATGATAAATACTTCAGACAGGTAATTTTGTACAATTATGCTAATAGTACTCACAGTTCTTACAAACAGAACTTGTTTTGTGTGCTGTTAGGCTACATTTTCTTTAATGTCTTTTTTATGGCAGTCTTGAATGAGATTTTAAGCTGTTAACACTCTTGTTTCAGCCTATTTGTTTCTCTTTGTCTTCTTTCCTAATACTCCCCTTTCCCAGAATTCTTTTTCATCTCCCTTGTTTTATATTTCACCATTTTCTGTCACTACACTTTATCCAGAATCACGGTGCCTTCTCCTCTTTTTCATGTGACCACAGCTCTCCCGTACGCATACTTTTTCCCTCAGCCAGTTTTCTCCTCTGCCCTATCCACCTTCTCTAGAATCTTAATCTTCCTTCTCTATATTCTGAAACATTTTGGCTGAAAAATGCTGATTGTCAAAACCCACAAATTCCCTGTAATCACCAAATGTAATGAACTCCTAGCAAAAGAACACAGAGGCTCCCATGGAGCTCTGCTGAGAGTCAGAGACCGGCTGAGAGCTGCAGTGCCCTGGAGCTGTGACTGAGACCAAAATCCTTGGAAAAGGTATTTATTCTCTTTTTCTAAAGCTGGTCCTAGTATGAATCTTGCCCACTGAAAAAGCCTTACGCTGTTTCTTGGGCAAGTAGCACTTGGACAGCCAGATGTACTAGGACTATGTCTATACTGATAAATAATTTTTAATGGTGTAGATACTCACATTTGTCCTTGAGTCTTGGTTCTTTGTCTGCCTCAGATTGCTTCACTCATTCTTTTTTTTGGTGTAGAGCAATGCCCGGTGCTATTTTAGGTAGAGAACTACAGACTAAGAGTATCTAAAATCCATACATGTGCCTCATGAGACCCAACCTGGCCCAGTAGGAGTGCAACCAGTCCATTCTGGAGGTCACTAGTGCCGGACAGTGTAGATAACAAGTTATATGGCATGTCTTAGATCTATGATTTTCTCCCTGCAGCAAAATGTTTTAGTTGTGTGTATCTTATGCAGTGCACTCAGCATCTTTATTGTCTGAAGAAGCATGCAGGATTGACTAAGACTGAACTCAACAGTGTGCAAATAGGGTGGAAAACCTTGTTAGGCTCGGGTTGTCAGAGCTTCCAGGGTCCCTACCGTGAACTGGAGTCTGAAAGTTGTGGGACAAGATGTGGAAGCTCTAGGGTCACAGCCAAAGGTAGCTTGTATGTGAGTGTTGCCTCTAACAGTAGGACAGGAGAGCCCTAGCAGATGCCAAATGACTTTAGTATGTTCTTGGTGGTATCTTTGCTACTGTTGTAGGGATGAGTCAGACAGACTTCAATTCCAAATGTATGGAGTCCTGATAGAATCTGTTTAATCTTGTAAACATCATATTTCATTTTTTACAAGGGTCTTGGGGTTTTTTTCAGAATTTCAAGTTTATTTCAAATCCATCTGGACTGATATCAAATTTTAAAAAACAAAACTTCTCACCACCTATACATTCTACTGTATTTCAGACAGTTCATTTCCCGTATTTTTTTATCTCCACAACTCCAATCAAAGGTGTGGAAGTGCAGTAATCCTGTCCTACAAATGGTGAACTGTAATGAAGGCACAGCAAATTCTCTGAATTGTACTTCGTGCTTGCTTAGTTTGATACAATATCTCTAAAGTCAATGGACAGTTTCTCATTAAGTTCAGTATTCATTAAAATAGGGCCCAAGTTATTTTCTCATCTAAAAATGGTGACAATAGACTATTGATAATAGAATGGCAGTGTTATCAGTTGCTTTTAGTAATAATGCAAGTCTCTGTAGAAAAAAAATAAAGTTCTATTATTCTTACCAGGTCTACCTTCTTCAGTGTACACTGTGTCACCTGAATAGATAGGTACTGGAGGATTTTTTTAACAGAGAACATTAAAATTACTTCCTTAAACGAGAGATCAGTTTTCCATTTTATACATAGCTAATCACTGTACTATCATAGAAACAGATTCATTTTGATGAAAAGCTAATTAATGGTGAGATCTAAATAGACTATGGGAACATCCTTATTTTTGCTTCATTTTTTTCTGATAGTTTATTAACTATGCAAAATGTTTTTTCATGGCAGTGTGACTATCTGGGCAGCATATATTTCCTTTAATTTAGTCTGTATATGGTTATAATTTTATTATACTCATATTATTTTAAAAAAACTATAAAATATGTGAGCCCTCTTGTGGCCAAACTGTCTTCTATCTTTCTTATGAAATCATCAAAGACTGTGGCCTGGTGAATGAGGTGCCTGAAAAATATCTAGAGAACATTAATGTAAATGTTTAGCTAGTACCTCTAATGTCACTTCTTCATTCTTCATAACAATTAAGTCCATTTACGTTTCCCTTTACATCTTTTTTAGTTTACTGCTTGTAGCTAAAATGCCCATGGAGTTCTGGATTTGTAACCAGGCACAAACAGGGCACAGAACTCCAAGATTTCTAATAACTGTGTCCATTCTGGTGTAATTGCCGTGAAAGGTGCTAGTTAACGTAAAATGGTTTTTGTGAAGATCTTTTTTACGATTCAGGGATTTTTTTACTGTAAATCTTCATACGTATCAATGATTTGAGTCATAGGACCAAACACAACTATCAGTCAGAGTTGTCTTTTAGTTATTGCCAAACTGGAGCTGAACTCTGTGGTGATTTTGAGGCAGCAGAGACTATATTTCATTGCCACTTATCACCCTTTCTGCACAAATTCCAGGGAAAATAATCCAAACCATCCAAACAATAGATTCTTATTTAAGAAAAATTCTTATCACCTGATACAATAATTTTCTTATTTTTCAAGGGTTTTTGCTTCCTCTCATTAAAAAGGACTGCTTCTGCAGTGTAATACCCTTTTTTTCGTAAAGAAAGGGAAAAAAATGTACAGCTGTTCAAATTACCTCATGAACTGGACCTTGAGAAATTAGGTAGCAATTTTCACTGATTAGATAAAATATCAGCACTCTGTGGTTAAAATTATAGTAAATTTACAGACAGGAAAAAGCTGATGTTTAAATTCCAAGTGTGTATTGCACTCCTCATAGATTTTTCCACTGCATAAGGCCTGTCACTTTAATCAGGCAGTTAATGTATTAATCACATTTTAATGCCTATGTGTCCCATGGACTGCTGAATGCTTGCTGGTTATTTCTTCTAATTTTACTGATTGACAGTGTTTGCTTAATTATTTCCTGAAGCCTGAAAGAAAAAGTACATGTTTTCTAACTGGATATTTCAAAGTTGTGCTGGAGAATATTGGTTACAATATATTAACCTTCTTCTGTGTCATGGTATTTGTGGTATTTGTGTAAAATTATTTATTTATAACACAGACATATATATATATGTTAAATAAATACAAGCTACCAACACATCTATTTATATTTTTCTAATTTATTCTGGTCTTTGTTTTCTGCTATTTTTGTGTTTGTCACCATCATTTCAGTAGTATGGAATCAGATTAAAACTGGAATGTATTTGTTAATTCTTGCTCTGTTACACCATATCTATTTTTTTCTTTAAAAATGTAACATACATTGCCATCATTATATAATAATTCTTAAATCAGGGGAATATGTTTTAACTTGACTGCACCTGAATTGTACATCTTTTGCATTGTGAGTTGAATATGTTTGCAAATAAATTTGATATATGACTTTAATCAGGAAAAAATATCAACAGCAAATACTATGCAACTCTGTGTTTGAACATCCATTACACTAGTGAATGTAAACTCAAAATGCTGCTTTCAGTTTTACAAGCTCCATCCTTGTTCTTTCTCCCCAAAATTCTTACTATGCTGTCAGAACACACAAAAGGTGTCAGAACACATACAACGCTGCATGAAGGAAATAAAAGTAATTCTTCTAAGACCAGCTGCCATTCAATAAATGGATTTTAAACATTTACACCTCCCAATTCTGATCTGCCAAAATAGTTTTCTTAAATTCCTCCAGACATGGTGTATTGTGTGTCTAATTTGCAAGAACACAACCCAACATGAGTTAGAGACAGTATGAAGTTGTGCTAACCCAGGTCCATCCAAGGATGGTTGACTGAAGACCTTTCTGAAACCTAGAGGATTTAAATTGAATCCCAAAGGCTGAGTTACTATGGAGCCTCCTCCCCTGATCCAGGGAGTAAGCACTATGCACAAGTCCTACACCTAGACTAGAATATATCTTCCTCTGTTTAACTTCCCAGGAAAAAAAGACCAAAATGTCACTCTCGCCTGCTGCACCCACTTGCAGAAGAGGAGGACAAGGTGGCTTTTTAGGGGTGGCTCTCCTTGCTGTGTTAGGGTTTACCATGAGAGTAGCCACAGAGTGAGGAGTACGCCAAACCTCACGGTTCCTCATCTCTTCACCTCCTATCGAGTGGCTTCAAGGGGCAACCTGCGGTACAGGTCTGAATTCACAAACTAACCAAAAAAGTTATCATTACAGTTCATTCACATACTGCAGGTGGATGTTATCTTTACCTAGTGATGTATGCCAGCGAAGGCACAACTTACGTGTTATTTGTACACACAAATTACGTACACCAGACTGTACGGCATGAAACTGAGTGTATCCAGCTTTGACAATCTACCTCTGTTGGACTTTCTATTTCATAATGTTCACTATCAAGTCTGTTTGACTTTATGGTATGAGGTGGCTTCTATGTCTTGCTGTACCAAAAAAAAATTTGATAGAAACAAAGCATTAAATAAAATTAACCAGTTACCTTGTCTTTACTTACTGTCTCACTGAGAGATGTACATTTAAGTGTCAGCAACTGGCGTTGCAGGGTTGTCTAAGAAACATCTCATCCTTAATCCCATGCAGACTGAAAAGATTTTCACATGAAATTAACCTACGTTAGCCTCTTGTCATTCTTAAGAATTACAATACATAATTTAAAACATATTGAAGTTGAATTTCTGGAATATCAAAATAGCCATAATGAAGTAGACATTTGATTGACATCCACTCAAGAGTTGTAAATATAAGAGGCTCTTAAATATAGATGGACCGTATTAGGTCTTGGTAGCCCCAATCTATCTTGTGCCATAGTCAGCCAGCTGAATTAAAGTTTGGAGTGCTTTCACCATCAGTGGCTCACCTTAGGAGATGCTTCAATTTAAAATAGCATTGAAAGCTGGTCAAAAAACACTGCAGCTGAGTTCCTCTTATTTAAATAAATAAATAATTAAATCCATTAATTACTACCTACTCCTCTGCCCTGAACTCCTGCAAATTTTGAAAAGGAGAAAGTTACCTGATTTCACAAGTAATGAATACGAGCTTTGGCTTTTTTCTCTCCTCAATAAATTCACTAATCTTTGCCTCTTCCCTGACATGTTTTCTACAAACCTGTATTTCCTGTGTATATAATTTCTGTAGGGCATCAGGTTACTAGAAATCTTCAATTTTGTTCATTCTACAGTGACTCTTTGCAAAGAGTCCCTTGAGAGCTTATAAAGGATGCAATGATACAATGTTTTCATAGTGAACATCAAAGTGTCCTGGTGAATATGGCATTTCTTTCGATGTATGAATGTACAACACATTTTTTGAGAAAAAAATAGATACAAAAAAACAGATATAACACAGCTCTGAATCCCTTCGTATTTCTTGTATCATTTTCAACACAAACAGGACTGGCCACCTGTAAGTAACATGCTAATCACATACAAAACACAGTTCAAGAAAGTGAAGCTTAAGACATTGCTAACATATGCTTAATATCAAGTGTGTGGATAGCACTCTTTTAGTCCAGTGTCTATTCTTATGGCTAAAACCAAGTATGCACTCTCATTTTTGGTGTAGGTAATTCTTCATACATGTATTTCTCACTGATTTTATAAATGCAGAGAATTGCTACCTCCTCTACATTTGTATCTCTAATGTATGAATATAATTTAAACATTTCACTTTGGTTTTGCTATATACATGTAGCCTGGAAATATTTATTAATCTTTGCTATTTTTCAGCTATTATTATCTAACTGTGATTGTTAAATAATAGCATTAAGGGCAACCATGAAGAAAGAAATAACACAGATGTCAACAGTACTTTACCTTTCTGATTTACCACCTTCTCTTTCCTTCTTCTAGTCAGCTGTTTGCTGGGGCTATGAACAAAGACCTAAGTTAGCTCTGTATGGTTTTGGCGCATGATCTCAGTGTCAGGCTCTGTAAAATTTTTCCCCATGCAGAAGGCCAAGAAAGTGATGGCATTAAAGAGAACAGAGATGGTGATACTCAAAAGGACTTGGCTCTATTACATTGGTGGCATTTGTGCTGTTGATGACTGTTTTGTCTGACCCAGAATTCAAGTGAAGGTTTCTTTGGGGAGCAGGGAAAATAGTTCTTTGTTTTCAAATTTTAAGTTAAAGTATGGTTGTCTCAGAGCCACAGTTCTGTTATTCAGGACACAGGAGAGGCAGCCCCTAAAAGAACGTTTTATTTTGTCTAGGTAAATAGGGATGTTTGTGATGCTTGTGGATTTCTGACTCTTCTATTCACAAACGAGGTGGTTTCCATCCTTGACATGCAGATAAAAGGCTGATTACTTCAGGAACTGGAGGTTTCACACTAGTTTGCTTTACGAAGACTGTCCAACAAATGCATAAGCCTTGCACAAAGGAAAAGAACGGAATTGAGAATATTCCTTTCTGAAATGCTTCAGCAATTGTTTCATTAACACGATCAGCTTGCTGATCATTCTGTTCTGATAATACTCAATGTTTATATTATATGAAGCTATTTATAGTATACAGAAATACTTTGAAAACGCCTGCTCTAATCTATTTTGGATCTCACACATATCAAGGTTCGAAGCTAAGAGTTCAGGTTGCTTTTGGAACTTGCTGGACTACACGACGTGACTGGCTGGGTAGAGGATGAACTGATCCCACTGTCCATAGAACCCTCTTCTGGCATCACAGCAGTCTAGAACATAAGATGTATTATGTTAGTATGCCTTGCTCTGACTGCTGAGTTTAAGAAGCAAAATATTTTTCACTAAAAAGCAGTGGGAAATGTTCCTGTAACCTCAGTTCTTTCATTGAAAAGCACTTCTAATATCTGAGAAAGTTTGAGTTTCTACATGCTACCTCAGGGACTGTTTTTAGGTAGTGGTTTTTTTTTAATGTTTTACTGTGTTTTGTTTTCAGCACTTTTAAAAATAGGGGAAAAAAAGGCATTAATTAGCCAAACAAGAATATTTACTGCAGCATCAATTTTACTGAAAGGAAAATATTCCCTGAGCTAGAGAAGATGATTATAAACAAAGCTCTTGATTAATTTCCTTTAAACCAATCCTAACCTTGATGCTTAAAAAACGATTGAAAAGTAGTTAGAATAAATTCTTCAATTCAGTTATGCAGAGCATATTGAAAACTGGCTCAACAAAAGCCTTCATCAGATAGTGATATTTTGCCTTCTGCATATCTTTCTCATGAGCAGTTGATTAGATTGTAGAGTTTAACGTCTGCATGCATAATTGAAGCTATACAGAAATAATTGCTCTAATTATCAGTGGTATGTAATGTCATTCCAGTTACAGACCCATACTGCTGAGTGATGTCTGCCCTATGGGTTCCCCTCAAAGAAGATATGAGATATTCTGAGGGAATACTTGATATTTTCAGTTACTCTTCTACCCGTGAAGTCCCTTCTTGACAACTGCTAAACTTTGTGTTGAATACACTTCAGTAACCAACCTTTTCTGTGCTTCCATACCCAAGTCTATTTGGCTACATGGATTTTCTGATTTGTTCCCCTACACCCTCTGTTATCATGGATATTGCTGCTGGTGGAATGAACATGACACAAAAAGTACTAAGAAAATGAACAATTTTTAAAGGAGAAATAAGCTTGTCTCTCACCTCTCTGAAGTTCACCGGTACCTCAGAGAGGCATTGGTGAACTTCAGCCCACATTCAGGCAGCTGCCTGTGCCCCTGTCGCCGTTCAGCAGCACAGACACTGCAGTCNCTGGTGAACTCCAGCCCACTTTCAGCCCTGTTCCGGTCCCCCCGCAGGCAGCTGCCTGTGCCCCCGTCGCCATTCAGCAGCACAGACACTGCAGTCGCTGGCCTTGGGGTGGGAGGTTTAGCCAGGGAAGCCATGGCTCAGTGTTCCTGACCGTTCCCTCCTGCAGGCCGCTGCCCGCTTTAGCTTGGCGGCTGCTCTGAGAGGCGACATTTCGGTCTGTCACACACCAGCTTGGGAGAGGGCCCTGGCCTGTTCCTGTCGCGTTGTGCTGCAGGGCAGCGCGGCCCTCTGCAAAGATCACCTCAGGTTTTGGCAGTGGGGGCTTGCTTCACAATCTGAGCTATCTTCTCCTTTCAAAAGTACCCGAGAGGCGTAGTTTGTAAGCGTGTGCCAGGATTGCCAAGGTGCTCTTTCCACCCGTGTACCTTGCTTGCTGTTTCTTGGCTGTGCCTGGCTGAGTGTCGGGTCCCCACGGCCACTGGTGACGGTGCCTTTCCCCCGCAGCGGCGGTGGCCGTGCAGGCCTCACCTTCCTACTGAGCAGGTCCCTGCCACAGACCTGCTGGTATCCACATGAACGCTTCGGAAATTACTTTTCTTTTTGACAATTTTTAAATATGGTCCAAAATACTCCTTGCAGACATTTAAAAGAGTATTACTGAAATTAATATTCGAATTATAAAAGCTTGACAATACCCATCCAGTTATGCACCTCAGCTTGCTCATACCTAAGTGTCCTGTTACGTGGATTGGGTTGAAGCTGTGAGTTTTGTCTGGTTTTTTAACTTCAGCCGCACTTTAACATGTGAGCACAGAGGAATATTGGAATGCATAAATTGCAGCATTTAAAAAAAAATACGCATATAATAACTTTGACGTATTAGGGCTGGAAATACTGAAAATCTGCAACTAGAGGCAGCTCTCATCAACTGAAGGAACCTCTCCAGGGCCTGGGATCCCTCAGAGTATTTTAATAAAGTGAAAGAGATCCTCTATGTTCAGTCATCCCTTTACATTATAATCTATAAAAGTAGCTACAAAGTCATCCTGTCCAGGTCCGCCATCTGGTAGGTGGACTGATAATTAGCACTGTAGTTATAGGTAGAACACTCAGAGCAAGAACACTTGTAAACTATATTTCACCTAAACTTTAATCTGGCATTCAGAAATGATGATGCGTCGCAATCCACCCTTAGGAATGGCAAAAGGAAGTGTGCAACACTGGAAGCTGAAGTTTTACCACAATATTTACTCTCTTTCTTGTTCAAAGACGATAAAACCGAACACCTAAAAGCATCTATGCTTTCCATTGTATAGCATCCACTGCTGTTGATTTTTATGTACTCAGGGAGAGTTTTCTCACAGTCTGTGTTTGCATCTATTGACTTTGTAATCTGTAGAGAGACTCTTAATGAGCAGAAAAGACAAGAATCTCAGAGATAAAACCTTGGAATAACAGTGACCCTTTACAGCTTGTCAGTAAGAGAAAGCTCAAACATAAATATCTGATTTACAGAAGTAAAACAACTTATTTTGATAGATTACATTGTTTCTGTTTCAAATTACTCTGTCAATCAAGGAAGAAGAGGTTAAGAGGTCATATTAAAAAAAAATGCTTGAAAGAGCTCTTTCAAGGGATTTTTCATAAATTTCAACCCCATATTTAATTACCTATTGTGATGGTGCATAAACTCTACTTTTCCTGTCAAAGACACCGATTTTGTTAAATTTTGTTTTACAAATCCTCTCAAATAGGCAAGAACGCCCTACACATAGACTGAAGTGTAGTGATTTGCCCCACATGGCCATTCCTGACAGGTCTTCATCACATCTTCATTTCAAGTTTGATCTTTTTTTCCTGTTGGGTGAGGCTTTGCTGTTGTTTTCAATCACTTTACTTGAGAGTAGAGCATGCAAAAAATGACATGGGCTTTTGAAGGAGAAGTGAGGTCAAGTTTGAGAGTAGTCTATATTGAAAATTTTTAAAGCAGTGATTACCCAACAGGAGCTGGGGAAGGAGAAGATTTTAGGGTTTAAACTGTTGAGGCAAAAATCCCCTTGGCCACAGTGGTCCTTAAGGTCACTCCTGAATATCAATGCAAACTCCTATGTGAGCCTATATATGGAAGACGAACCCTTTTGCTTCTCTCACACCCTTTGCACATCACCTCCCCCGTGGTGGCATCTAGGCAGGGAGAGGACACCTGTCCCCCAGCATCCGCAGAGCCAGTGGGAGGCACTCAGTGCCCGCTGGCACCCTGCCAGGCCTCCCCACTGCCCCTCCTGCCACCAGCCAGGGCCCCACCAGCCACCCTAACGTGCCATGCCATGGCTCTGGCTGCCCAAGCCCAGACAGGGCACAGCCAGCGTGGGGGTGGCAGGGCATTGGGTGGGCACCACAGCCCTCAAGGTGCAACTCCACCAGCAGCATGGACAGGACATGCCATTTTTGACATACCATGCCTCAGTCAGGGGCGTTTGTTGCCCCATGAGCAGTTATACCCAGAGAGGGGGTGCTGGACACCAGGGCAGGTGTTCACCACCAGCCTTGTCCGCCCGGTCCAGCGCAGACCTGGGGAGGCTGGAGCTGTACCGGTGGTGTCACATCGGGGCACAATGGCAATAAGTTTATCAGTGGCATATGACATACAGAGGCAGGGGAGCAGAGGGTCCTCCCCACGTGTGGGACAGCCAAGGCCTGTGAGGAGTGGCTGCTCAGCTCTGGAGCAGGGGCACTGCTGCTCCAGCCCGCAGTGTCTCCGCTTTTCCAAGGCCCACGATTCCCCGGCAGCCGGCAACACGAATAAATTACAAACCCGCATTTAATGTTAGTGACTCTTTAAGTGGAATTTTTCATTCAAACTTTGTCATTAAAATAGAAAGGCCTTTTGGTTGTGACCATACAAGCATAATAAATTGTATATGTTTGCGATACTGAATGAATCTTGCCCATATGCTGCACTGCAAGGCTACATGAATGAAGCATTTACCAAATCAGGCCCACCACATTAAACAGAAAAACAATCTTTATTCATGGTAACTTATCAGTTTCAATTAATCAACCTCAACAATAGAAATTCTGATGTGTTCAAGCAACTTGAAAGCAATAGGTCATCTCCAGGGCAGCCATGTTGTGTCTTTGTGCCTATGGTTTCAAACAAAGCAACATCTCCAATAAATGTACATCCCCACACACAGATGTGTGCCTATATGTGTACAAACATCTAGGGCGCTGAGGGCTGTGATATACACATATGGCTGTACGTAGAAGTGTTTATCTTTTTGTCATACAAAAAGTAATTGTTTTCTAGTATTTTTTTTGAGCTCTGCAAGTTTAAACAAAAGAAAAGAAATTTCCATTGGATGACCATCCTTTCAGTTTCTCTGCTGCTATGTGAATAGCATTGTGCAAACCATTCCAATGGTATTGAAAAGGGGTAACCATTGGTTTGATTTGGTTACACGGTTTCGTAAAGAGCTCCCTCCCACTGCCTTAGGGTCTGTGAAAGGTCCGTGACCTGTTTAGAACTGCCAAGTGAAATGTCATGTCGCCCCTCCCAAATGGGAGTATCTGCATTCATTTGATCAGTATAAAAAATGATTGGGGATGGTGAGATCAGGGCTTTTGAATTGCAATTTATAGCAGTTTACAAAAATGCACATTGTTGGAAAAGAAAACATGGAAGTGTTTCTTTCTAAATTGCATTACCTGTGAAATGTCATTAGTCTTTTTAGGATATTGCATCCTATTTTTTATGATCTCAGAGAGAGACTTAAACGAAGAAGTTGGGTGTTTGCTTGAGATATGAACGCACACCGCACTTCCTAGAGCTGCCTACTAGGTTTTGCCGTCTGCTGCTGGAGGAAGTGTTTCCCGTTTCCTCTCCAGGTTGCGTTTATCGTTCTGCTGTCATCACTTGGTGGCACCGTGTATTTCACTAGATCTTGTCATTTTGCTGAAATGAGACAGGGCGGCTGCTTTCCGGGAGGGCGGTTTGTCCATGTCCAGGGCTCAGCATCCTCCCACCTCCCACCGGGCGCTGTGACCGCTGCCGCCTTGTGCAGGACGGATCTGCTGAACGCTTCATTTGTTACTCCTGCAGTTGTCTTCACCGCTGTGCACCTTAAAAAAAACGAACACGAAGGAACGGTTACACTTATTTCAAAGTATCCGCCCTTGACTTTGTCATCTCTCGCACGCCGTTTACCCCCGGGGGCTGCCCCGTCCCCGCCCGGTGACCGCACGGAGCGGGTACCTGGGCTGCGCGGCACGGCACCGGGGGTCCCTCCCTGCCTCTCCCCTGCTCCCGTGCCCACCGTTGGCCCCGCACCCCTCGGCACCGGTTTGGGAGTGTCGGCGCTGCCGGTCACCGGAGACACCGGCGGGGCCAGGCGGGGGGCAGCGGATCTCCGCAGGCCCCGACGTGACTGCTGTGGGCACTGCGTAGGGAGGGGGAGAGCGGGGAGGTGCGGGACGGGGACAGTGTGAGAGGCAAAAGCGGGGGTGAAGGTGCCCCGGGTCTGCCCGGAACGGCGGGCGCCCTTGGCCGGGCTCGGGCCAGGCCCGGGGGAGGCGGGCAGGGATGCTGGCGGCGGGGCCGGCAAACGGGGCGGGCGGCCCGGAGCTGCTCCTCCTCCTTCAGGTGCCGGGACGGAGGGCGAAGCCCCCCCACTCGTCACCTCTGCCCCTCACCTGGCAGGTGGCCTGCTGCCAGCAGTGCGAGATGTGGCGGCTTGCTCTGAAAATAGCGCCTGCCCTCCGGGTCGGCTCGGCACGGCCTCGGCCCGGGGTCTAGTCTCCCTGGGCTCTCCTCCCGGGCCTAGACCGTGTCTTTAGGAGCCCAGTGTTGCTCACTTACGGATGAAACCTCAGTAAAATATACCCCGAGTCACCGAGAGCCTCCGGAGCAGCGCCGTCGGGGACCTCGCAGGCACGGGGGGATGCCAGGGCAGCGTGTGTCCCTGTGTCCGCGGGTCCCTGCTTGGGCTGATCCGGACCCCGGGCGACAGAAGAGTGGAGATGTCGCCGGGCAAAAGTTTGACGCTATTTCCATGAGTGTGTTCACTGGGTCCCGGCAGAGATGCTCTTTGTAGCTGTCGCCCGAGGCTGAAATGTTTTAACGGGGCAGATAAATTATTAGGAGTAAAAGACTCGAGCGGCTTAATTGGGAAAAGCAGTCCTGGTTCCAACCAATGTCCGTACAATTGCACACTGCAGTCCACCATTATTCGAGCTTCATCTACTATGCACTATATACCACCGTCTCCAAAGGATTGTTGCCCTAGAAACTTGTTTTAAAACTCCAGCTATATATCAACACCTTGTTTTAGCAGTCCTTGGCTGAATTACAGTTACACAGTTTGGCGCTTCTTTCAAATTTCCTCCCATCAGTTTGGCCAAAGAAAGGAATTTTTCTCCTTTAGAAATGAATTGGCTTAATTAGTAAGTAGATTAATGGCAATTGCTGGTGAGTTGGTTTCCAGCAGAGTTTCACCAGAGAGGGTTAATCGGAGTCAGGTCTGGAATCTTTCCCAGAACTGGCTGCCAGCCATTTCCGTCAACCAATCAACCCCGTAAACAAACGCGCCATCCGCTGAAATAGAGTTTATTTCTTACTGTCATCCCGCCGGAGTCACTTCCCCAAACAGCCCCCACCACGCCGTGGCTTTGAAACGGATCGCGCTGACCTCGGGGCTGCTAATTCCCAGCTATTTCCCCAAATATTTGGAAGTGTTTCCCCGGGGAGAAAAGATTTGTTGGGCGCATCGGCATTCAATAAACATGTAACCTGCTTCCAGTAGCCTCCGGCTGGGATTTTTCTCTTGTAAGAAGCTGATAATTCGAGGAAAAAACAATTAACTTGACAGCGCGATCCAAAACTCTTTTCCAAAGCCACTGTCCCAACAAGGGGACAAGCAAGAAAAGCATCAGCGTAGACTTTGACATCTTTTTCAGCCTTTCCACTTATTTTTTTTTCTATACCTATAAAACGCATTCATACTTCGGCTCGCAGCTGCATTAGTCTTGCAAAAAAAAAAAATCCCTGCTGAGAAATGCATATAATAGGAAAAACAGATCGGCTGGACAGCAGCGTAATTAATGCCAGAAAGGGCTGAGGCCGGTTTCATAGTTTGTCTTTTGAGGATATCAAGACGAGACCTGGTGAAAAATGACGCATGCTTTAACATTTCAGAAAGCTGGCAACTAGCAGCGCTCCCCCGCTCCGCCCCTCCTTTTTTTTTTAACTTTATGCCTCCGAACAAAGGGGTCGGCAGAACTAGCTAGGTTGTAATGAGTTCTGTGTCCCTAGCACATTAAGTGCATCATGGAAACATATTGTATCGAAATAGTTTGGAGGAGAATACTGGGGATGAAAGAGAAAGGGTGCTTTGATCAGCTCCCTGGGGTCCTGAGTGCGCGCAGACCGACTTGCAAGGACTTATTCAGCTCCAGTGAGACACACTTACAACGCCATTCAAAGAAATTTGCATATCTGTAATTTATCACATTTGTCCCCAACATTTTTGCAAGGTAAATAAAAGTTGGCTGAATAAAAAATATCAATCATCACAGAGCAAGGGAGAGCGGGAGCGGGAGAAGGGCGAAGTGTTTGTTTAACCAGACTCCGTTTGGAAAACTTTTGCTGAACGCGGGGTAAAACCCACTCCGGAGCCTTTTGCAGAGTTTATTTCAAGCCAGCGACTGCGCCTGTGTCGGCGGCCGGAGCTCCGCGCCCCAGCAGAGCCCAGCACGGCCCGGCACGGTCCAGCACGGCACCGCACGGCTCCCGCCCCGCAGGGCCCGGTGCTCCGGCACTCCGCGCCCCCCCGCGCAGCACCGCGCAGCGCCCCCGTCCCCTCGGCCGCGTCCCGGCCTCCGCGGGCTCCGGCAAAAAGTCCTGGCAAAGCCCAACGGGAGAAGGGGAAGAAGTAAAAATAGAACGTCGGGTAGGGCCCCCCCGAGGGCCCCGCACCGGGCCTTGTTCGGTATCAACCGCCGGCGGCCACATCGCCACCGGCATCTTCAACTTGACCTTGGTGAGGGCTCCGCGCCTTCGCCTCATCTGTCACCCGCGCCTGGTGACAGTGATGCATTTCGCGGCATTGTCGGGGCAGGGCACGGAGAGAGCCGTCGGGGACGGGATGGGACGGGCTGGCGGCGGAGCGGGAGCGGTGTCTCCGGAAAGTGGCGGGGAACAAAAGTCATAGCGAGCCGCCTGTGCGGCTAATTCCGTGAAAGGCGCGCCCTGGTCCCCCCGCGGGAAGGTCAGTGTCGCGGGTTGCGCTTCCCCGGAGGGGGGCCGCAGGGCTCCGCACAGCCCCTGGCCCCGCCGACCGCACCGTCGCGGCGCGCCCGGTCCTGACACGTCTCTCGGGCTCTGTGCTTTCCCTCTAGTCTCAAAAGTCCGCCGACCCGGCAGCGGGCAGGCACCAGCGGGGCTGTCGGAGCCGCGCTGGCATCCGCAGGGGCACTCCCCTCCCTCCCGATCTCGTCCCGGACCACTTCTCGCTTCTGCGACGAGGGGCAGTTCCCCGTGGCCTCACCCTGGTGGGGACGGACACAGTCGGGCTGCTCGTCCCGCCCCTGGAGCGTCCCCGCCCGCCGCCCGCGAGGCCGGGCAGTGGCTCTCGCCCGGGACATCGGTGTCACCGGGGCCGGAGCACAGGAGGCTGGGGCGGTGGGGGGCTGCCCGGTACACTCTGGAGGCAGGGCAGCCGTCGGGGCCCCCGGCGGAGACATTTTCCAGAACGAGAAGCCGCCTTCGCCCGCCCAGCGAATGCGGAGCTCCGCAGCCGAGGGCTCCCCTCCGCCTGGCCCTGTCCCCGCACCCCGCGGCGGCAAAGGGCTCGGGGTCCCCATCGGGGTGCGGAGGACTGGCGGCGCCGTGCCGCCCGTTTGGGGGGGCCCTCCACGCTGCCTCTCCCGAAGGAGCGGGCTGCCTCCGGCTAGCGGGGCCGCGGGCTCGGACGGCGCCGCTCCACCCGGGGATCGCGGGGAGGGGAAGGTCGGGGGGACCGGGGCGGTCGTGGACCATCCGGGCCGGGCAGGCCAGGGCCGGACAAAGCGACCGAAGCTCCTCGCCGCCCCAAGGCTGCCCCGCGGGGCGCGGCGGGGCCGGACCTCCCCTGCCCTCTCCAAGCTGCTTGGCATAACAGGTTGCGCGGAGCAGGTGCACGGGGAAAGTCGGGGGGCGCGGCGGTCCGGGGCGGCGGGCGAAGGCTGGGGGCGCGGAGGCCAGGGCAGGCAGCGGGGCGAAGGCTCCCACTCCGCCCTCCAGGGCCCGGCTCGGCGCTGCCGGGGCAGGCACGGGGCCAGCAGCCGCAGAGCCAAGCATTGCCTCCGGAGCCGGCGACACCGCCCCAGGGGCCGCCCGGGGTTAGCCCCGCTTCTCCCGGCGGAGCCGCTGCCAGACGGGGCCCGGTGGCGCGGCGCGGCGGCCCCTCACGGGGCCCCCCCCGAGGCCGCCCCTGGC